>JAKNSH010089711.1:0-11880 GCA_027790015.1 Cymbopogon flexuosus
AGCAGGCTGCTGAGGACCCCCATGCCAGAATGCGACGATGACCTTTCCCGCTCGGATAAACCTCGGCCAGGAAGATCACCATCCTGCTTTATTTCCCTTGCAATCCTGCCCTGACAACGATCGCCGGATGCGACGACCGGCATCTTTTTCTTTCTGAAAAAGCATAATATTATTGCTACCAGCAGGTGCTCAGCTTTCATCATCTCAGGTTAAACAGAAGCTGTGGATGCAATGCAACAAATTCGCAGCTGATACAGTTTACCAAAAGAGAGAAAAGGAGTAATCTGCAACCCACTTGTGTCTATTGTGGTCGTTGAGGAGACCCCATGATGTTCTAAAAGAAATGGCCACAAGCTGAGACATCAGATATCACTGCTGAGCCAGAGTGGCATGACATCCAACAAAGACATAGCAACTGATAATCTGATGACCACCCAACATGATGAACTAGAAAGAAGAGGCGCAGGTTAATGCGAGAGACTGATGCTGCTACAATTACACAACTGAATACAGCAACTCAACTGGAAGGTTAGCATGGGTGTAATCTTGCACAATAGATAGAGAAGAATACACCAATACTAGCATGAAAAAGGTGACAGTTCATTCAGCTAATGTCACTACAACTACTACACAAACGAATACTTCCTAATAGACTCACATTGTACAGAGAGCTTCAAGACAGAAGCTGTTGGATCGCTGCCTTTTGGTCACCTGTTAGACTAGTGGGGAACTTGATTTGGAACTTGATCCTCAAGTTGCCCTTTCTAGATGGTTCCCTTGTGATTGGCATGCCTTCACCCTGCACAACTTCTTCGTAAGTAGGACTAACAACTGATTTCACAGGAATAGTCAGGGTTCGTCCATCCAGAGTCGTCGCTTCGACTGTGAAGCCTGTCAATGCCTCTACTAGAGAGATCTTATTAGTGTAGATGAGGTCGTTCCCATCTCTCTTAAATCGGGGGTGCGCCCGTTCTTCTATTATGAAAATTAGATCTGATGGTGTAACATTACGAGCTTCGTTGCCTTTATCAGGAAAGGTGATCTTTGTACCCTTCTTCCATCCAGGTTTGATATCTATCGTCAGGATCTCCTCACGATTTATTGGTTTCCTTCACAAAAATATGAAATGTATTCTCAAAACAAGATAGGAAAATAAAGAGATTGCCTATTCTGGACAACTAAAAAGCTTTGATCATTTAAAGTTTCAACCTACTGAAACCTAGCAGCTTGATATGATAATTTAATGCTTAGTCTTATCCATCCAGTAAAGTTTCACAACTAAACACTCACCAATCACATAAACAAGCATGTACCAAACATATGGTGTTTCTCAATAGCGGCAAACAAACAAACTGCATCTATATCATAATGTCTTGACATGTACGTTGGACAAAGCACCACGTCATTGCAATATTTAATTAAAATTATAGCTCTGAAGGCAATTTATCACAATATGTCCCTTTCTTCTATGGACCTACTTCAAAAAATGGCTCTACCCCATAATGATTACTATATTGCTAGCTAAAAGGCAAGCACATGATGGAAGTATGAATTTGTACACCATGCTGTGCTGCTCCAATGTCATTGAAAGCAATGGGTGTTTCAATATTAGAAGATGGTATTATATTCAGCCTCAATCAATTACAGATATCCAGTCGTTAAGAAATAATATATTCTCAATAGTAATATTTAATCAGAATCACAGGTCCCTCAATATCCATGTTAAATATTTTAATTACCATCAGGAACTAGCTGCTTCATTCGAAAAGAGTAACATATGACATATTCGTAGTTCCACAGGTGCTCCCGTCAGTATTCATGTCTTCAACACCTTGGAAGTAATAAACACAATACAGTAAATCCACAAAACTGCACAGCAATAGATGTACCCTGAGTTCCAACATTAGTCAGAGCTGTCTACTACCAGTGATCTTTACTGAATCAGTAAATCATCTGTGAAATGTACAAGCCCAGCTATCAAATTATGAATGCCTCCGAATGCTCTAATATGTAATATCCTTGTACCGTGCATGTGTTTAGGATCAGCCTATTAAGAGAAGAAGCTATTATGTCTTACCCCACATATTTTATCTTATGGCATCTATAATAATTATAATTTGAACCCTTCAAATTTGATTTTGAGTAGAATATGTAACAGAAGTTGTAAGGTACAGACACAAAAACTTCCCATCGTTACAATCTTACAAGTTAGATGGTCAAATACATGGATATGAAGTTGTCAAGAAATCCTACCAGCAATCTTTATCTGGCATTCCAGGAATAGCAAGCAGGTTAAGCAGCAGCTGCCTTTTGGAAGTGTTTTGGTCACAACATGAAGGTATTTATTTATCTATTTCGTTGGTATTAAAAAAAAATAGACAAGGCAATGAGAACTGCACAAAACAAGGAAAAACATCACGAAATGAAATCTTGTTACCAATGTCCCAAAATGCATAATCATGAGGATAAAATAAAAAACAGGATAGAAAAACATGATTAACTCAAGGAATCACTTTGTTAAAATATACTCAAGCAAATCACTTTGTTTCAACAGAAAAACTCAAGCAAATTTAGTGCAAGAAATAAGAACAGAGTTGACATAATGACATACCGAGCTGGACATAAATTGGACATCCCCATGTGAAACAAATTATGCAGTATGCACGCACTGTGCAATACATATACGCCACCCTAATATCATATCCGAAGGATATTGCCAACTCCAAATAGATCAAGAATGATGGTTAGGATTAAAAGCTAACAACAGAGGTAAGCTTGGCCACCATGGGAAGCACATCATAGAGACATAGAGTTATGGTTAAAGTGCATAGACAAGGTCAGAATACCTTCTGCATTGCCCAAAACAATCAGAAAGAATGAAAGGGGCAACAATAGCTGAAACATCGTGGACTGAAACACAGGAAGGTTCAATTAACAATTATTCAATAGAAAGAGTGCTGGGGAATTAAGACTGATGCAGACAAGAGACGATAAGATAAATCAGGCAAACAAGAAGCAAATCAATGGCCATTTTCCTACAAGGATAGCATCAGGGCTGAGAAGAAGTTTAAGTATCACATGATCCGGTGGCCTTGGCATCATAAACACTAGACAGATGAATGATTGTCTCTTAGTAACATGGATTTGGAAAATTTTCAGAGAACCTGATGAACTGTGGTTCAAGCTGATTAAGGCCAAATACCTGAAGGACTCCAATTTTTTTGCTGTTCCAAGTAGAGGGAGTTCTCAATTTTGGAAAGGACTACACAAGATAAAACACCTTTTCCATTGGGGGGCCTTGTTCAAAGTAAAAAAAATGGGATGAATTGCAGATTCTGGGAGGATGTGTGGATTCTTAGTGTTCCACTCAGAATTGCTTTTGAGGACCTTTACATAATGGCAAGAGATCCTGATGTGTGTGTTGCTGAATGCAGAGAGGAAGGTGTTTGGCTTATAGAATTCAAAAGGACCTTATCAGTACAAGAATATGGGAGATGGCTGGAACTGAAAGATATACTAGATGGCTTTGTGCTAGACTACGACAGTAGGGCTTGATTCCAAGGGTGTCTTTACCACTAAATCCTTGTATAATTTCATTCTTAGTGGGGGCTTTCCTAATAGAATAGCAGGCTTTGTCTGGAAGAGTAAGCTGCCTTTGAAAATCAAGTTCTTCATTTGGCAGATCTTCAACAATAAGCTCCTATGTTCTGTTAGTTTGGTTCAAAAAGGATGGCAGGGAGGGGAGATGTGCTGCTTGGGGGATGGAAAGGAAACTATCAACCACATTTTTTTCTCCTGTTTCATAGCCAAGTTGGTGTGGGGAGCAGTGCAGGACTCCATCCATCTGAAGGAGGTGCCTCAGTCCCTCAAAAACTTTTCTGAGGGCTGGCTAATGGGCAAGGGGCCCCTGCCAATTAGGGAGACTCTTTTCATCTTTGCTTGTTTTGCTTGGGCTATTTGGACTAACAGAAACAAGATGGCAATAGAACATGTCTATCCAAACAGTCCTTCTGATGTCATCTTTACTGCCCTATCACTCATGCAGAAATGGTCCACTTTACTCCAGGAGGGCGACCGTCGACAAGTCATGCGATGGATGAAAGACTTTCGACCAAGCTCTTCGGCAGCCTTGGACGTTTATGAAATTTAGTTCTCTTTGCTAGCTTGGTTTTCTTTCTGTTGCTGTAATGCGAACTGGTAACCCCAGTATGTAAGGATGTTATCTTGCTTTCTAAAAAGCAGAGGGAAACCTTTCTTTTATAAAAAATTTGCCTACAAGGAGGAGCGGGTGTGCAGTCAGCCCACCAGCCTGACTTGATGCAGAAATCAGTTGCAAAGCACGCGCCCACGTGCTGTGAGACCTTATATGCCTCTGATAATCCGTATTAGGTTTAGGTGCACATGTACATGGGTGGTAATCTAGAGTTTTGTGTGTTCTCACGCGTGTGTGTATGTGTATGCTTCAGCTCAATTACTTTACTGTCTTAATAAAAAGTAGACATAAGACAGATTAAATCACACTTGTATCGTTCTAGCCTTATCTCCTCTTTTGTCATGTCTACCATCCTAATTCCCTGCCAAGTTAGTTGTTCTCTCTTGCCAATGTTTCCTCTCATTCCCCTCAGTTTCTCTGCCCCAAAATTTCAGTGTGTAAGCACAATGTGCCAACCAGAGTTAGAAGAATACATAACAAAAGGCACGGACCTAGCACAAAAAGTCTCAACTAATCCCTACAACAACCCAAGGACTTGCTCAATCAACAAGGCTGAAACGATCTTTACAAAAGAACAGAGTGCTAGAACCTGTGGTCAGTCTGTATTCTGCAGGAAACAAATTGGAAGGAATCGGCGGTCTCACCCGGCGGCGTCAAGGACATCCCTGGAGATCTTCATCTTCTTAGTGGCCCCTTTGTAGAGGTCCTCCAAGGTGCAAGCCAGAGGCCGCTCGATCGGCGGCGCCTTGGGCGCCTTCCTCGGCACCTGCGCGCTCGACGCCTCCCCTGGCCCAGCGGCGCCGCCGAACATCGGGAACCCGGGGGGAGGAACGCCGCCGCCTGGGGTACGGGGGCCCGCCCCAGCGAACCCGCCGCCGAATAACTCGGAGAAGATCTCCTCCGCGGTCCTGGTGTTGAAGCGGAACCCGTGGAGACCGGCGCCGCCGCCGGGGCCGTGCGTGGAGGCGGATGGCGGGGGCGCGCCGGCCTTGAGGCCTTCCTCGCCGTACTGGTCGTAGATGGCGCGCTTCTGCGGGTCGCTGAGCACCTGCGGAGAGTTGGGGGACAAGGCCAATCGAGAGGGAGGTCAAGCAGATGGGGTTTCCCGGCGGTAATGGAGGAGGATGAGGGGGAGGGTTGGGATGGGATGGGTACGGACGTCGTAGGCCTCGGAGACCTGCTTGAAGAGGGTGTCGGCCTGCGGCGAGGGGTTCTTGTCGGGGTGGTACTTCATGGCGAGGCGGCGGTAGGCCTTCTTGAGCTCGTCATCGGTGGCGCCGCGGCCGACGCCCAGCACCTTGTAGTAGTCCACCCCCATCGGCGGCGAGTGCTGTTGCCGGCGGGTGGGCGCTGTTCCGGAGCTCCTGACGAGGGTTTTTGGATTTTTGGTTGGTACAGGTCGTTGGCCAGGTTGGTTTGCTTCAGTGCTCTGCTATCTGTGTGTGTTTTTTTTTTTTCCTTTTTTTGCTTGGATATTCAGACTCCATAGTATTTTAATTCTGACTCCCTCCGTCTCCGTATCTTGTAATTTTGGCGAATTAAAAAATATTAATAATATTATAATATCGACTGAATACCTTTAGATAATTGCATAATGTATTTTATAGTATGAATTTGATTTAGAGCTATAAATATGGATACTATTCATTAGACATTTGGTTAAATGTGACACTTTAACTGGCATGGAACTCATAGTTAAATTCTTTTTTCGAACAAAGTAAGTACTCGTGTTTGTATTTTTTGCTATATTATACTCTCCCTCTATCTTGGACAGAATGCATTCTAACTAGATGTCCTCCTTTAATTATGCAAAACATAGTCAAATTTTGATACACTAAGAAGGTATAAGCGAAGAGTACATGCGTATATTGTCTTCTCCCTTATTTTGTAGCCCCTTAAAGGTGCTTAACTATCAGTGTTTTTTCTTTCTATAGAACATACTCCTTCCAACCCTAAAACAAATGCACCTCTCTTTTTTTTTGAGAAGTTGGTTCTTTAAAATTTACCAAATATATACACACTAATATTTATAAGAAATCATTTTTAAAAAGTTTATAATATATATAAATATTATAATATTAGTATTTTCGTGAGCTTCATCATGCGAAATGGTTGCAGGTTTTGAGCCCTCTTGCATACGAAGGACACAGGGCACAAAGGTACTGTTACATGAATCTACAATTTTTTTAGGCTGCATACAATATTTGACTATAGACTGTGTCACGATACTTGCATTAGTCGATGGATGAACTGAGACGCCCTAGTTAAAATAGGCAAATAACTTTACAGTCAAAGACTAATTTCAAAAAGTGACACGTGGGAGTCCAGTTTTGATGTTGGATCTGTGTGTCGAATTTCGCTTTGAGATATGATATCCCGCTGTCATGGCTCATGGGATACTTTTGTCGCATTTTTTATTTTATTTTTGGAACAGGGATATACTTTTGTTTACTAGATTATCTTGTATTTCCATGGGCCTTCGTGGGCTCCATTTATCTTTCTCGACCAGGTTATGTTTTCTTCTGGGAAAAAAATCACGTGTACCTTTATGAATTACTCCCACCATTTCAAATTTCAAACTATAAGATGTTTAATTTTTTGACTTTAAATTTGACCACTCGTCTTATTTAAAAAAATCATAAAAATAATTAAATTTAAGTTATTTTATAAAAAGCAATATAATATTTTATATAATTTTTTGAATAAGGCGGCCGGATGGCATGGGCACTGCGTTGTGCCCTCCAACCGTTCGATGGAATGTGCACCCCATGTCTGAATATGTGCAGGATCTCGAATTTATCAACACCATTGCACACCCCCACGATGCCCTGATGCTGCTATGAGAAGCTTCGCACAAGGTAGTCAATGCAATTAGAGCTGCAAAAAAACTAGACAGCAGGAAGATCATCGCGGCATCTGATATTGTGAATTGGTGGATGCAAATACACATTTTACAGTAGATAGTACTGATTGTGAATGACCTTACATACTGTCATGGGTTAAACGCTGGTGTTAAATGCGGGAACAACGATTTTATTTTTTCCTGAAGCATATATGTTGAGAAATTGTTACATAGAAATTTATTACTTTTTGACCATGAATTTAGATCTTTTGGATTTTTGAAAAAGAATCTGTAGCTGAACAACTCAACTGAAAATTGTGCCAACTCTTTGCGTGCTCACTACCTTTTCCCTCCAAAAACAGAGACCCCATAATCCCATATAAGCACACGGGAAGAAGAAAAAAAAATGGGAGAGAAGGGGTTTGATCCTGGCCGTTGCCGGTTCCTTGGATGGCTGAGAATGTGCCACTGCTTATGTGTCATAGTAGTAGCTACACCTGATCCAGGTCCCGGCCAGTCGTCGGCCCCCGCGCTGCGCCGCCTCCGCCGCAGGCCCGCAGCAGCTGCTTCCCTCGCGCCTCCGCCGTGCCCGCCGTTGCGCCTACCACAAGGCCGGCCACCTGCACGGCCGCGGGACTCCAGGACGTACTGCGCAGCGACGGCCGGCCGGTCGAGCGCCTCCCCACACGGCGCGAAAGGCACCGGAGCCCGGATCTGCCGTCCCTCGCGAGGTGGTAAACTGCTATTTCCTCTCTCTTCCGTTTCAGTCTCTTACCATTGATGGGATGGGATGGGATGGTGGTGTCTTCGACTGCCTTTCCTTCATTACCTCGCCACTTGCATGTTTGTCTTGCTCTTGTTCATAAGTATAAAGCCGTACGCCCAAACCCTAACATACTATTCGTAATCCTGAATCGGTGTATATGCATTTATTATGCCTACTAACTTCGATTCCTTTGCAAAAATTATTGGGTGTACATGTGTAGGTGTCTTTTTGCTATATTAACACTTTTTAACTTCCTGGCTACTAAATAAAACTACAAGATTTGACTGTATCTCCAGTTTTATTTTTCACTGTTTTTTCATTTATCTTGTTATCTTTAGCAACACTGTGCACTGATGTGCAGGACAGCAGGAGTCACAACAGCAATTATGGATACTGTGACCTACAAGCATGATGACATTTCCCAAGAAAGAACCCTTCCATTTGGAGATAGAGTGAACACGGGAGGAAGCAATGTAGAAATACTCACAAGAATAGATCTTGATATTGCATTTGCCTCAGAGAAACTATTAAATTTGGAGATGCTGGTTATGGAAATAGCTCGTCAGGCTACTGACTTTGAGCCTGCTGCGCTTGAAGATGAATCTATTTCTTCTGAGACTGCAGAGAATGCCTTTGAATTGGACATCTTGTATGGTATTCTTGATGCAGAAGTCAAGGAGCTACATAACTTGATTAGCTCTCTTCAAGCTGATGTTGAAAGTATAGAGCATCAGGATTATGAACAAGAGTCTGGAGGCAAGGTAAAAGCTAGAATGAATGCAGCTAAATTGTCCTTGAAGCAGATGCAAGAGCTAATTGCTGATATTAGGAATGAGTCTGCAAAGTTTGAGAAAGTCATTATGTTTTCCCACAATAAGGAAGGTAAATAATAATCACTTCTCCATAGATTATGTACTGATTACATTTGTCCTTCCCTAACTGCATGTGTACAGGGACCATTGAAGCTGTCGGATCTGATAATGGCCATCTGTCATATCAAAATGGTACGCAGACAGAAGATCAACACAGAAATGTTTTACATATGTTAGAGCGATCCATAGCAAGTGAGCTAGATCTTGAAAAGAAGCTTTCTGATTCGGTATCTGTTATAGAAGACCTGAGGCTGAAGCTCCATCATCAGGAAGAGGAAATCTATTTCCTCGAGGAATCAATTGAAACAGTTTCAGGTAGAATGTTTGAAGCAGAAAATTCTTCAGAGCTACTTTTCAGAACATCAAAGGAACTTATAAATAGGCTTAATAACATGCAGTTTCATGTAAGTGCGCTAAAATGTACAGAAGATGATCTCAAGTTACAAAAGGTGGAAAAAGAGAGTAACAAAGTTGGAGCTGGACAACAATCATTGCAGGATAAAATACAGGAGTTAGAAAAACAGTTGAACGAATCCAATTTGCAACTCCAATTGGCACTAGCTTCAGCAGAAACAAGGCAGGAGGAGCAAAATGCATTGCAATCTGAGCTGAGCACAATGGAAAATACAATTAAGAATATCAAAGATGATGTCTCACGAGCAGAAAGTAGAGCACAAAATGCAGAAATAAGGTGTATGCAGCTAACTGTAGCTAATATAGAGCTTAATGGGGAGCTAGATGCCCTTAAAAGCGAGAAGTCAGATAAGGCCAATCTTTTGGAGAAGAAACTTACAGAGTCAAATACCCAATTAGAGCATGCAAAGGCAGCAGTTGATGCCATTGTTGAACAGCAGGGTATGCTGAAATGTACGATGTCTGATATGGAACATATTATCGAAGATCTGAAGGGCAAAGTTTCAAAAGCTGAAACCAGAGCTGAGAGTGCTGAATCAAAGTGCACATTGTTAACAGACACAAATTTAGAACTTAGTGAAGAGCTAGCATTTCTCAGAGGTCGAGTAGAAAGTCTAGAGAACTCGTTACGTGAAGCTAACCATGTGAAGGCGTCCACTGCCAAGGACATTGGTGTGAGAACTAAAACTATTACTGATTTGGTCAGAAAACTGGCACTGGAAAGAGAACAACTTCATCGTCAGGTATATGCACACGCATATTTCCAGGAAAAAAAAATTCAGTTATCTTTTTTTATACTTGTTTTTATATACTCAGCTATACATTGTGTTACTATTGTGTAGAATCCAAAATAAGTGTACATGATTTGAAATAATTCTTGTGCTGAAGAATTTAACTTCTTTGTGCTGGATCTTGTATGCATTTATCTTGTGGATTCCTAATTCAGAGGATGTAGAAGTAATAGGTTGAAGGCAAGAATGTTTTTCAGAACTGTATTTGGTAAGCTATGCCATATTTGGACAGGTCTGTGAATATCTGTAGGAGTGTTTGATGCTCTCAGTAGCACTTAGCCAATGATATGGTTGGTAAATGCTGTCCAAGCTGCTGCATGTAAACATTGGATCTCGA
Source organism: Cymbopogon flexuosus (assembly GCA_027790015.1). NCBI lineage: Eukaryota > Viridiplantae > Streptophyta > Magnoliopsida > Poales > Poaceae > Cymbopogon > Cymbopogon flexuosus. Next base: position 10,236 of record JAKNSH010089711.1, read on the forward strand.
AATTATCAATTTAGTATCACTTCATAAACATTTTGCCAGAGAATCATCAGGCTAGTAATGGTGTTGTCTACCATGTTTTGAGGGACAATACTTTAGAACACAAGTTTCTGAGTTTATGTTTTACATTAATTTACTTTAGTTAACACATAGAAAGTTTATATTCAGCCAGGTGGCATAAGCAATATTTATGCAGGTGGTTAAATTGAAAAGTTAATTTTCTGCAATAGTGTGCCAGTTCTCCGTATTCTATTGAATGTGTTCTATTGTATAATTTGTTATGAATTTATGATACGTTAAGCACCATATGCCAATACACTTTTTGGGCCATATCTATTTGAAATAGGTTTGTGATCTAGATTGAATCCATGAATATGTATCTTGAAACTATTTTTGTGTGATTGTTTGAACCTTATATTATTGTTGGGGTAATATACTGTTTTGGCTCTTCTTGATGGTTGCAGATTGCTACGTTAACAAAGAAGAACAAGATTTTGGTTAAAAAATGTAAAGAGGATATCAATGGTAGCATACAATTGAGCAAAAAGGCTACTTCCAATCGCACTGAATTTCTGTCAACTGAAAAAGCTGAGGAAATCTGTCCAGATTCTTTGCCATCACAAACTGTGGTAACATCTTGTCATATGACTCATACCTCCTTCCAAGTAGAATACAAGAGATTATGAAGTGTTGTAACTATAGTCATTGGATTGTCAAATTTATTTGCATACTAGGTTCATGCCCGTGCCTACAAAATAGTACCTTGCCCTAAACATCAAAATAATAATACCTGGCCCTCAATGTGTGCTAGTTTTTGTCTGCTGTGTGCCACTTTGGGTGTTGTTTATTGGATTCTGAAGACCCTGGTCTATTCAGTTTTGCGTCCCCAATTCATGTGCATTGTTTGGTTTCCTGAATGAAATGTTTCTCATATCGCAGTGCAAATTGTGCAATTTTTTATGTTTGTTGCAAGATGCATAGAATTTCAAGCTTTCATTATTGGTTAGTAACAATAGTGACGACTGTTGCCTACTTCAAGTCATTTCTAACATCACAAGGCAACCTTTTGAACCAACCAAGACACCTGCTCTCGATGATAGTTCTGCTCTCGTCTTCCAGCGCCATCACAAGGCTGGGCGCACACTATTCATAATGCCGCACAACCAGCTGCACCTCCTGTCCCTCCATCAGGTGTCTCTGCTTCTACTGGCTTTCCATCAACCATCCAGCGCCCTCTGCATTTGATGCCAAACTGTACCAGATAACTCAAGTTTACTTTGAGCTCTTAAATTGTTTGATGCAAGAAAAGCTTCATTCAGGAGAGTCCTTGGCAACCCAATGCAAACAGGATGATGACCCAATATAAATAGGATGACGATCAATATAACATGACATGTTAATCTGAATTATCAAGCACTCTAATGGAGGGGTATCTCTGAATTATCAACTACATAGGAAATGCATTATTTGGGACACAGGTTATATCATATATGACATAATTACAACCCTCATAAAAATAGAGTAGTATCCTAAATTATACTAATCCACGTATGATATGTATGCCTTTCCTTATCAACCGGAAGTAGTGAAAAAAAATTCTATACTGCACCGATCTCTTTTTACTGAGAAATGCAAAAAAAGAAAAGTG
>JAKNSH010089736.1:0-10450 GCA_027790015.1 Cymbopogon flexuosus
CCGTCCGTCCTTCGTTGCCGGAGGCGAGGACGGTGCGGCGCGGCCGGAGGCAAGGACGGGGGCGACGCGGCGGAGGCGGCCGTTGGCGAGGATGGGGAGCCGCCGCGCTGGACCGCCGCGATGAGCCCGCCCGCGAGCGCCCCCGCAACGAGCCACCGCTGCTGGCCCGCCGCTCGCCAAGCCCGCGCCGGAATCGCCACGACAAGCCCGCCGCCGCACTCCTTCCACCTCGCCCGCGCCCACCGGAGGGAGCAGATGAGCAACTGGGGGCGGTCTGCGCGGGGAGGGAGAGGCTGCGCTCGATTACGCCTACGCACGCGCCCGCCATCGGCCGACGTGCTGGATTCTGCCTCCGCGGCGGCGTGTTCCGGTCCTCCTCCTCCGCCTTGGAGCCCCGCGGAGAGGGAGCGGTGGATGGGAAAAGTGGATAGATGATAATATAAAAAAATCTGATAAGTAGGCCCCCATAATGGATGGAGGGAGATATAGAGGTAGGATGGGTGCGGAAAAATTAATTGTAAAGCAGATAATCTTTATGACCAGAATGTATAGAGTATGGAAATAAAGGTTCACAAGTAAAGGTAGTCTTAAAAATGGAACCCACGTCACACCCTAAACAGGGTTTTTTTTTTTTTTTGACAACTATCACCCTGAACAGCGGCTGCAACATAGGGGCAAGTGGCAGACTCAGCGAGCAGGAGAGTAAAGAAGTGCTGCGATTTTTTTCTCTTCTTTTGGGTCTCCAGTGCTATCCTCAAATATGAAGCTTCCATCGGAAGGATCATCAATTTTATTCCCGAACAAAAAATGGGTCATCAACTTTGGGGTGGCTTTCTACGGAAGACAGCGGCCTCTCTTGTTCACGGAACCTCGCATAATCTAATGCGCGTTGCTAGGATAGATGGAAACGTTATTAACTTATTACAACTTCCTCCAAATGAAAGGTCCAAACGTGAACTTCATCATATAAAATTCACCACATTTGTCTAATCGAATTCCAATGGTATAGATGTTTCTTTTTTTTTTGTGTGTGTGTGTGACATGAACGTGACTACGAAACCCCAAATCTGAGCACTGATTAACTGAACGGATGAACCGATGAAGTGATTATCCAAACATTCCAAATACTATTCCGAGTAACAGAAAAATATTTTTAAAACAAACGAATTTGCGATGGCACACGTGAAAAGAGACACCTCAGAAAGTCGGAAATCAGAATCAGAACCCACGTTCCGCTTCAGCCCGTGTCTTCGTCCCGGCCTCCGACTCCACTGAAGGCGCTGAGAGAGAGAGAGAGAGAGAGAGGAGAGGGGAACCGCACCGCAGTGGGCCGTCGGAATGGCGGCGCCGCCGAAGGCGTGGAAGGCGGAGTACGCCAAGTCCGGGAGGGCGTCGTGCAAGTCGTGCAAGTCCCCCATCGCCAAGGACTCGCTCCGTCTCGGCAAGATGGTTCAGGCGACACAGTTCGATGGCTTCATGCCCGTGCGTAATCTCTCTACAGCTCTCCCCGCACTCTTCGCATCCAATCTCCGCTGATAGATTCGCGAATCGAAGTTAAGTATTGGATGGGTTTCCAAGGTTAGGGTTTAGGCGCCTCGCCGCGTTCTGGGGTTTCTGTGAGTTGGGTCTGGAATGCAGGCCGTTATCGGTGGGTTTCTGAGGGTTGTGTCTAGAATGCGGGCCGTATTGGATTAGGGGTGACCGGTTTGGGGGCATTTGCTATGAAAAATCTGCAGGCCCGATGTTGTGGTAGGGATTTATCTTGATCTGTGACTGTATAATGTGCATGGCGGTAATGCCACTTGATTTTGGTTCGTTTGATTTGAGCGTAGTTCCTTCTATTCTGCTGTGCTTGTGCTGCATTCGGTTGGTATAGTATGCATTTGTTGGGTTGTTTTTATGCTGTGAGATCTATATTTTGGCGATTATGAAAAAGCCATACAGATGCCATTTAGGGGAATGATATGGTGCGTTTTGATATTTTCTGGTTATACATGCCACTTGCATTTCATTATGTTCTTAAACAAGGATAGTTTGTGGAACTATGTCTCGGTAATACTTGTGGGGTAGGATTGGATGTGCACAAATATGTCTTGATGATACTTTTGTAACCAATGTCCTCCCTCTTTCTGGAACAACAGGAAATATGTTTTTTTTTTTCTTTGGAACAGTGGAGTTGTATAATGCTTCTGCCAATTCTCTTTGAAGGAACCTTATGCTCCCTGTTTTCTCCTTTCCAGATGTGGAACCATGCCAGGTGCATCTTCAGTAAGAAGAACCAGATAAAATCGTAAGTAGTTGCGTCTTTTACCTTAAATCAAGTAGATTTTTGGCTTAACTTTCTTACCTTATTCAGTTTTGTTTTATCTTTTGGGTATTGATCGTCGACATTTTAATTTGATTCGTAATTTGCAATCAGCGTTGATGATGTTGAAGGAATAGATGCACTTAGATGGGATGATCAAGAGAAGATCAGAAACTATGTGGGGAGTGTCTCAGTTGCTACAAGTTCCACAGCTGCTGCTCTGGATAAATGCACTATTGAGATTGCTCCATCTGCCCGTACTTTATGCAGACGATGCAGTGAAAAGATTGCAAAAGGATCTGTAAGTATATTTTGATTAATAAATTTATATGTCATCACTTCTTGTGAAGTGCCATTGTTATTAAATGACACACATGAGTGTTTTTTGACTGCTAGGTGTTATTAAGTGTTTCTTTTGTTGTGTTCACAGTATGTCCATAAACTAACTACCCCCTTTAGTAGTGAGCAGTCTTAAGTGTAATTTACATGTAGACAGGAATGCCACCTTTTGGATTTTTAGTCGAAACTCGAAAGCAATTGCATTGAATTTACAATCCAATATGTATATGTATTTTTTTTGCTGGTTGTTGGTATCATAATTTTGGAACTTTGATCCATGCAACATTGGTTCTCAACTCTCAAGAATTGCATATTTACTGTTAATTATTAATTCCATTAATGCTGAGCAAGTATGTTGTAAAACATTGTTTCATGCTTGACTCAATTTTTGTCAATAACAGTTTTGTATGTTTGACTAGGTCCGTCTTTCAGCAAAGCTTGAGAGTCAAGGTTCCAAGGGTATACCGTGGTATCATGCCAACTGTTTCTTTGAGGTATCTCCATCTGCAACTGTTGATAAGTTCTCAGGCTGGGATACTTTGTCAGATGAGGATAAGAGAACTGTGCTTGATCTTGTTAAAAAAGATGTCGGCAACAAGGGTAAGAAAATCATGGAAATATGTTAACCTCACAAATCTTTTTTTACTTAGTAATCTGACTTTGTTTATTTTGCTCATCAAGAACAAACTAAGGGTTCCAAGCGCAAGAAAGGCGAAAATGATATGGATAGCTGCAAAGCCGCTAGGTTAGATGAAAGTACATCTGAAGGTGCAGGGCGAAACAAAGGACAACTTGTGGACCCTTGTGGGTCTAATACTAGTTCAGCTGGTACCCAACAAAAGCTTAAAGAGCAAAGTGACACACTTTGGAAGTTAAAAGATGAACTTAAGAGCCATGTATCAGCTGCTGAATTAAGGGATATGCTTGAGGCTAATGGGCAGGATACATCTGGACCAGAGAGGCACCTATTGGACCGCTGGTAATTTGCTCTCTGTTTCCTCCTTTTCTGATAAGAAATTTGTTGGTGAATGTTGTGTTCCCCCCTTTTTCTTAAGAATGTCACTTCGGACTATGTTAATGACAGCTAAAGATCAATTGGCATCAAAACAAACAGTACTGAAAGGATCGTTGTCATAAATGGACCTTAGTATTCCCGAAATAAGTAGTTACAATGATAAATGACGGATAATACTTGTAAAGGAAGAAAACACTTGTTAGGCAACATAACAAAAGATCACCTGAACTGAAATGTTCAAGCACCTTGGATCTAACTTGGTGGATTTGATAGATTAGCACTTTAGCCGTTGTACAAAACTCTATGGCCATCAACCTGCTGGACCCTTCCTTTACTGTTCATACCACATCCAAGCTGCTACCACTACTATCTAAATTCTCCCAATCAACTGTTGTGGACTGGAACACTAGTTGTGGACAAAGGACGGACCAGAGCAGGTGTGGCCTGGTGCAGATAGAGGTGGCATGCTGCAGTTGATTGCATTACATAGACATTTCTGGGGCATTGCTCTCTCTTTTGTGTTCCATGCACAGATTTCAGTGGCTTTACTCTTCATAACTTTTTCATATATGCAACTAACTTTGATAACTTTTCTTTTGTTTTCTGACAGTGCTGATGGAATGCTATTTGGAGCGCTGGGTCCTTGCCCACTCTGTGCTAATGGCCTGTACTATTATAATGGACAGTACCAATGCAGTGGTAATGTGTCAGAGTGGTCCAAGTGTACATACTCTACCACAGAACCTGTCCGCGTTAAGAAGAAGTGGGAAATTCCAGATGGAACAAAGAATGATTACCTTACAAAGGTATGCTTAATGAATGTAGCTTGGCCTGTGTTTGTTTGCTGCAGTTAATGGTTGACAAATAGGTGTACCTTGCAGTGGTTTAAGTCTCAAAAGGTTAAGAAACCAGAGAGGGTTCTTCCACCAATGTCACCTGAGAAATCTGGAAGTAAAGCAACTCAGAGAGCGTCATTGCTGTCTTCTAAGGGGTTGGATAAATTAAGGTTTTCTGTTGTAGGACAATCAAAAGAAGTGGCAGTAAGTAAATCTTCATCAACTTTTATTTTTTGGTGCAGTTATCCTTGATACCTTCAGTTATTTTTATTTGCTTTCTTTCCTTTTGTCCTATGGAAGTTGGTGCTTTGTTAACTGTATCGATCTGATGCAAGAAAGACATACATGTCTTCCAAATCAACCCATGCCAACTAGCTGTCCTTCTATGAGTTGCATCAATTGAAGCAGCACCTGTCTCACCATGACCACGCTGCAAGTTTTAGCTTGCACCGGCCACAATATATATATATAAAAACCCAGTCATGATCTTTTTAGGTTTTTTATTGTTAGGTGAGGGTCTTACCACATTGTACTGGATAGTAGGTTTGCATATATTTATTGCTCATGATTTTGATATTGCCTCTTTTTTATATGTTTCAGAATGAATGGATTGAGAAGCTCAAACTTGTTGGTGCCAACTTCTATGACAGGGTTGTCAAAGGTTTATTTCTATTCCCTTCCTCAGTCTATATTCTATAACTGACTTCTCTTGTACCTCAGGCATATGAGTTTCTTGTTAGATTTGTTGCTGGAGCCTAGGAGATTGCTTTATTAAACAAACATGCAATGACCCTTAAACCCCCCCCAGGAATGAGGGCCGGAGGAGAGAATTGAGGGCCCCCTCAAATTTCATGGCTCTAGTAGGGGCCCTCCTGGAGTGAGGTTTTTTGGCCACTGGCCCTCAAAAGTAGGATGAGGGCTCAAATAGGGGACCTGCTGGAGTTGCTCTTAGAGTATAGCAAAAAGGATTGCAAATACCACCCAAGAAATCATTCAAATTCGAATATATCTTACAAGTTTATTAGTTGCATTTACAACCCCACAGTTATAAATGCAGTAGCATACATGGATTTGTGTGTCCAAATGTTTTCCTTTTGCACATCAACAAGTATCCTGTGTCGGCACACGCCACACATCAGAGAAACCTATTTAGCTACATCTGCAGCGATCTATGCCAGCGAAGAGGCTGTGTGGTGAAAGAAGAAAGATAAGCGATGTGGAAGAAAGAGGTGGCTGGTGCTGCACGCCTGAGCTGGAGAGGATTGTTTAGTAGGGTATCTTAAGTTCTCTAGATAGGAGTCCAGTGCATGGAAGCACGTCTTGTCTTTTCTCTATTATTTTTTCCTTTCCCCCCTTTTATCTTGTGGTAGATCTACATTTAGCACTAGAATTGAAATAAATTAGTTGTTCTGGTGTTCATTAGCAGCCTGTTTTTATGCCTATGGACCTAATATTTAATTGGTAAATGAAAAATAATACTCCCTCTGTTTTTTTTTGAGGAAACAGGAGGGGCTTTGCCCCTACTGGATATATATTAAACAGGTAAAAAAACAACCTGTCCCAAGAAGATAAGAAAAAGCAGAGAGGGGGGAAAATGAAATTTACAATAAGCTGTCTAGCGCCACTGATGCTAGGAAAGTAACTCTTCTTCGCATGATGCAAAAGCATTGTGAATTCATGTTTAAACTTAGCTTCACAAGCTTCAACACATGGTGTGAATTGAATATCCAATCATTTCTAACATTCACTTGAGCTTTGTCCCAAGTCTTGATCAAATGTTTAGGAAATATATAACATCTACGAGTTCAAATGAATGCAGTATCAAGACATTTCATGGAGAAATGTAATGATACTAATTTGGTGTTGTGGATGTTGGAGCATTTTTCTATAAACTTGGTCAAACTTAGAAAAGTTTGACTTGGAATAAATCTAAAAGTGAACTATAATTTAGAACGGAGGGAGTATATATTAAGTGAACACTAAAATCCTGTTTTTAGCCTGTTTTATGTCATGACAACATCTTTCTGGCAATGTGGCTGTGGTCGCTGGATGCATAGTTGTTGTCTCCACATTCGAGGAGCCAGGCTGAGGCACAGTTGAGAGGTCTAGTGGGACCTTGTGGCATCCTTGAACCCTCAGCCCTGCTCAATATAATCATGCATAACTCCTTGGCGTTTGAAAAAAAAAAAATCAGCCTCCTCTTCCTCCCACGCCAGCAACTACATGGTGCACCCAATCCCCAAGATACCGACATACATGCATCAGCATAAACACCCAAAGGAAGAGGGGATTCTGTACCAAGATTGGAGTTTTTCATTTTCTTTGTTGTAAATGATAAACCACTCAGGTTTTGAGTTGTCAGGTGGTCAATTTAACTAATAAACTTGTTGGGTGGTCTTTTGCAATTTGAAGTGGTTTCTAGGGTGGTTTTTGCAGTCCTTGAAAGAGTAAAATAGAACAAATATATGGTACTGTGTTTAAAATGAAATGATGTTTCATTATATGCTTATAGGAATACTTGCATTGCAGGTATTGATTGTTTAATTTCATGTGGTGAGCTCGACAATGAGAACTCTGAAGTCAAGAAAGCAAGGTCCATCTTTTTTTTTTTTACTATCCATCTTCAATATAGTTTATATATTGTTTTTGCTAGCTATTATTGGAGTTCAAATGCATGGCATATATATGCAATTGCTTGCAGGAGGCTGCAGATACCAATTGTAAGGGAGGGTTACATTGGAGAATGCATTAAAAAGAATAGAGTGCTTCCATTTGATTTGTATAAACTAGAGAACAGCTTAGAGTCCTCAAAAGTCACTGTTAAAGTTAAGGGCCGAAGTGCTGTTCATGAATCATCTGGTTTGCAAGATACTGCTCATATTCTTGAAGATGGGAAAAGCATTTACAATACAACCTTAAACATTTCTGACCTGGCACTAGGTGTGAACAGGTTAGGAATTTTCTTCGCAATATTTTCTTCTGATGTTTAAAACTTGTTTTTTAGTTGGAATTGTTTAAAAGGGTTCATAGTATTGCGTGCAATTTTACTGAAACCTTCAACAAGTTTCTTTCTACCATTTACCCACACCAAGTTCTATTTTATTGCAATAATCCAATATTTATCCTTGTTGCTGCTTCCTGTTAATTTTGGTGGATTTGGCCTCTATATGTCTGTAACTCTGTATTGTGATCTATCTGTCATTTCTTTTTGGATTTTCCTGACCTTTAGTGTTATAAGCAGAACAGAAATGTATATGCAAAGTAACCATCTGTCTTGCCCTTATCAAGAGGCCACTAATGTTGGATTGGTAGTCTGGTCTTTGTATAATTTACCTTTTGCAGACTTGGAAGCCATCCTATCAGTTTTCATCGTTTGGGGTCTTGAACACGGTAGATGTGTTGCACTGCAACATGTGGGGACACACCACTTAGGCTGTAACAGTTAGTTCCCCCAACTACTGGTTATACCTGAGATTTTTTCCCTACGAAGTTACAATTCTGCATTTTTAGTGCAACTTTGATTAGATATTTAGAGTCCCTGTTTGCTAGTAAAAAGGAAAATCATCATTGTAGTTTTTCCTTTTGAATAAGTTATTGGTTAGGTCTACCCTAACCTGTTTGGCAGATCAATAAGTCGTCTGATTCTGGTTGATTCAATAGTATTTTGTGAGAGAAAATAAGCCGTAGTATGGCTGATAAGCCGGCTGATTATGGCTGATGAACATGGCCTAAAGACCTTTTTTGTTGAGGTTTTGAGCAAGTTCCTGATCCCCCCCAGTCGTGTTTGGAGTCCAAATTTCATCCTGAACATCTAAACTGTCTGTACAAATGCCGAGCAATAGTACACCTTACCTGAAGAATATCTGACCTGTTTTTGTTTCACATGGTGTCACTTTTATGTTAGAGACATACACTAAGTCATTCATCTTTCTTCCCCTTGCTCTCTCTGCACAAACCATAGTTTCGCTGGCTAGTGATAAACCCAACATGGTGTAGTACTTCTTCCAATTGATACTTGTTAGAGATATGTACTCTTCTCCTATACATGGTCAGCATCTTGTCATGTGGGCCGACAGCACCAGCACCAGCCCAAGGCTTGAGATGCTGCCAGGGCGCACCCAAGGCGGTGCAGGCTTAGACTATATTCAATGGCTACTAAGTTACCAGTTAGGGGTTACTGCATGTGCAGCCAGCTGCAAAGCAGGAGCCTGAGAAGAAGTCCAGGCTGCTGTGATTAATGGCATTTAGATGGTGGTTGGGTCTTAGGAGTAATGGCAGGGCTAGAACCAAGGAATTTCCCTCCTATTTATATCGTGTAACTGGCTTATGTTGAGGCAAGCAAGAAGAAACCTATTCCTAATCTCTCTGTTCTCTCTTAATCTCATCTCCATCATCTTAATCTTATCCCCTTCTTCCTTGGTTGACCAGGCAACAACCCTGGCACGTTTACTGCCTGTAGACATATTATGTCCATCACCTAAAAGTATTGTGAATGGATAAACATGCATCTATAGAGATTGGTTACAAAGTATATATAGAAAGGGAGGCTAGAGTGGGGAAGAACCAAGGCAGCGTGCTGAGGGAGAACCCCAGGAGGCATCATTACCTGGCCTTGGCTATGAACTGAGAAGCCAAGGCCTTCCTACCTTGGGTGCTATATCCTCCGTACTCCCTATATGAACTAAGGTTCATAATACATCTGGTAAAGTTGTCTTGTTTCCTTTCAAATTGCTACCCAGAAGGTTTGAAATTAGCATTTTTTTCCTTTGTCCTGTCTGAGATTGATTAATGCTAAAAAGTGTAATACAGTAGTGAAAGGAAAAAGAAGTCAGCTTGATGCTGTAATTTCTTAGTGTCTGATGCTATAATTTTACTACGTGCTGCTTATTTGTTATGTTGTTCCACTCTTATGCTCTGGCCCCTTTCTCAGTAGTTCGTTCTTTCTTTCCTTTTGTGAAGCTACTATATACTCCAGGTCATTGAAGAGGATAATGGGTCTGAGTGCTTTGTATTTCGAAAGTGGGGACGGGTTGGGAGTGAAAAAATTGGAGGGCAAAAGCTGGAGGAGATGTCAAAAACTGATGCAATCAAGGAATTCAAAAGATTATTTCTTGAGAAGACTGGAAACCCATGGGAAGCTTGGGAAAGTAAAACCAATTTCCAGAAGCAGCCTGGGAGATTTTACCCACTTGATATTGTATGTTGTGAAAAAAAAAAATCTGATTAACGACATGTTTTCCCTAATTTTGTGGATTCTAACTTGTTTGTTACATATAATGCAGGATTATGGTGTTAAGCAAGCACCAAAACGTAAAGATATCAACGAAATGAAAAGTTCTCTTGCTCCTCAGTTGCTAGAACTTATGAAGATGCTTTTCAATGTGGAGACATATAGGTGCATACTTGCTTCTTTTTTTTTTTACTGCTGTGCTTGCCCATATTTTTTTTTGTTCCTTTTCTTCTATTAAAGTAAACCTTTTTTTCAGAGCTGCTATGATGGAATTTGAAATTAATATGTCCGAAATGCCTCTTGGGAAGCTAAGCAAGGAGAATATTCAGAAAGGTGTGCTGATATAGTTCCTTGTGGAACTATTTGGTTTCAATTTTTCAAATTTATTATTATATGAAGATTGTTACACCGGCACTACTTGCAGGATTTGAAGCATTAACTGAGATACAGAATTTATTGAAGAACACAGCTGATCAAGCACTGGCTGTTAGAGAAAGCTTAATTGTTGCTGCGAGCAATCGCTTTTTCACTCTTATTCCATCTATTCATCCTCATATTATACGGGATGAGGATGATTTGATGATCAAAGTATGTGCTCATTACCTTGTTGTATTCCTATGAATTGGAAGAAGCATCCGATGACTCGCTCTTATATTTCTTAATTCACTTAATTCATGTTAACTTCTTCACATGGTGTAGATGATTTTACCTATAATTCCTCCGTG
>JAKNSH010089932.1:0-10363 GCA_027790015.1 Cymbopogon flexuosus
TAGAGGCACTTAGACCGCGTGGTAACCGTGACTTCCCCTCTTGATAGTACGGCTACCAATCCTAAATGTGATCACACTCTCTATAGTGTCTCGATCACCAAACCGAAAAGGCCCTATCAAGTTATACCTTTGCCTTGATCTCCCCGGACACTTTTCTTCTCTTTGGAGCTTGATCAATCAACATGTCCACCATGTCTATCCATGATCTTGCGATCGTCCAAGCCACCTAGCCCCTTCATCATATGTTGCTAATCTTTTCTACATACACTTAGTGGAGTCATTAGCAACTTGGTGTGTCACCAATTACCCAAAACCAAACAAGTGCTTTCAAAGAGGGAGACACAAGCACATGATAGGGAGTCCGAGGTCGCGTGGGAGAGGGTCACACCACAGTAGGAGGGTTGCATGTTAAACTTTGCGAATAAAATTGGTACTCAATCAATCCGTATTAGTGTCTTTGTGTCCTTGACGGTGAAGTTAGCCTAATTTGACGGTGAAATCCGCTATAGACCTCGAATATGCAAATTACAAATAAAACCCAAAAAACCGTACTAGTGTTTTTTTCCTTTATGGTGAAATTGTTGAAAAATAGTTTTTTTTTTCGTCACAGGTCACTATAACATAAATGTGAATTAAAGTATGTACGAGTGCTCCAAACAAGACTTAAGATAAAAAACTAATGAAGCTTAAAGTATGTACGAGTGCTCCATGCCTGACGTAAGTCGTCGCATGGGCTAACCTCAAAGAACATTTTTCTAATGAAGCTTAAAGATGTTTTAACTAAATAAAATGCAACCTCTCATCCATAATCATAGGACAAAAGGTTTTCTAGGTTCATAATCATAACAAAATTGTTTTGGCTTCCCAAGGAAAAAGTTATAGCTAAAAAATTGTTCCAAGAAAAATGTTGAGGTGAAACATTTTTCAAGCTTTATATACAAGAAGAAAGTTGAAATTGAAAATAGGTTTATTTTTCTTATTTGCAATGTTCAAATAAATATTATTATTATGATTCTCATGATTTTAAATCAACGCTCATTAACCATCGACAGTCTTCTCTGTGAATGAAATGAAGGCCTTGTTTAGATGAGGTAGAAAGGTGGAAAGGTGGAATTCTGAACTCCTGTAGCACTTTCGTTTGTATTTGACAAATATTGTCCAATCATGGACTAACTAGGCTCAAAAGATTCGTCTCGTGATTTAGAACCAAACTGTGTAATTAGTTATTTTTTTACCTATATTTAATGCTTCATGCATGCGGCCAAAGATTGATATGATGGTGATGTGATGGAAAGAGAGTTGAAAAACTTGCAACTTGCCTCTCATCTAAACAAGGCCGAAAAGAATAAAAACACGCATCAAGCAAATTAAAGAAAAGAATTGCAAAATAACTGTTTGGAAAAGGGACGGCCCATCCATATGCCCCAGCAGAAGGCCCGCGTCAGTCAGTCCCCAACTGTTCTCGCCGCTTGCTCTCTTTCTCTCTCGGCGACGACTGGCTACCGCTGCCGCCGGCGCCCTACGCCAGGTGTCGAGGTCTTCGTCGGGTCCTTCTCTGGCACCGAGCACCCACCAGGTATGGCCGCCCCTTCTCCCTGCCCGCCGTGCGAATCCAAGCACCTAAACCCTAACCTAAGTTATTTTGGCTAGTTGCAGTCGGATCTGATATAGTTGCAAGTGTATCCATGTATTATTATGCTTGTTAGCTTCGATTTTTTATTCTTTTGCAAAAAGTTATCGGTATACATGTGTGCACCCATGCCCTTTACTGGGTCTGCCCATGGCTGCAGGCAGATAAGGCACTTCTATACCCCTAACACGGAATTTTTTGGTACTGTTTTGATATCTTTTTGTTAGATTAGATGTAGTTGGGGTTGCTTTTCCTTTGTACTCTAGGAAAATAAGAATTTAGGGGAACAGATAAGTTTGTAGTTTGGCCAGGAACCCTTACTACTGAGCAAAAACTGACTAAGCCTTCTACTCTAGTTCAGTTACCTATGTACTTTATACTTGTACAAAATACCTATGTAATTTATTTAATAATTGCACGGTGCAATGTAAGTTTCCTTTCCAGGTTTATGGCTAGTGTCTTCTTTCGCGTTAGGTTCCCCAGTATATTTCATATTATTCGAGAACTAGGCAGGACTTAGGGCATGTATATAATGTAAAGCTGCTTATGTAGATGCTTAAAGAGAGACGAAATCATACAAGAGTCTCATTCTACAGTGGTAAAGACTAATCTGATGATGCTTAAATAATTCTTTATGGTTAGAAATCCTCTTAAGCCCACAGCATATGGACTCTTGCAAACTCTATTTTTCCATTAGAATAAGTCACAACTTCTGATTCAGTTGTAGCGCCCGACTTCTTTGGTAGTTGCCAGTCGCCACATCATATCATGCCGCTTCGAGCTTAGCAACTTCACATCATCCACCTTGGCATAAAATACGGTGAACTGCTCATAAGTGCCCTGCCAAATGTATGCATTGTACATGCTCTTAAAGATCATCTGTGCACCAACGGGGAATCAATTTTATTCTATTCAAGTAGTACCTTGGTATGTCTAGTCATCTGTTCAATTCAGTTGTCCACAATTATTACTCTTAAGAGTTTAGATAGCTGAATAAGATCAACTTTATTCTATTCAAGTAGTACCTTGGTTAGCCCATATCTAGCCATCTGTTCAATTCAGTTGTCCACAATTATGACAATACTTTTAAGAGATTAGGTAGCTATGAAATAACATAATGGTGTTTCTGAATTTCTGGATACATGACATGATAGCTAAACAGTAACATAATGCCAGTGAAAGTAATGTAGTCTCTGTGATATTTACTGCTCTTTCATCTGTAAGTTATCACTGAAATGATGGAAAAATATTCACATTTTGCTTCCTTGAATGTGTTTGACAAGGGTGAAGCTTGTTTTAAACTGTGGTGAAATTCCTCATGTCTGTTGTAACTACTTCAGGAATATACCATGGAGGTCAGACCGATGGTAGCTCTGCGCGCTGCCCTAGTTGGTGGGGTAGCAGCGTTTGCGAAGATTGGTGGGGCCATGAAAGCTGCAGGAGGTGTCAAGATTGGTGCAGCAGCTGCAGCTGTGACAGCTGCAGCATCTGCTGCCGTATCTGGAAAAGATGCAAAAGAAGACACTTCGAAGGCAGAAACAAAATGATATAACCCATGGATTGGCTGCCGATCCAGAGGTTCAGAAGAGAAGTGATAGTAGTCAATAAGTTACTGGAGCAATTTTTCATGCTCCATGTGTTTTTGTCTTGGGAATAAGAATTACAGTTGAGTTTCCCCAAAGTATGATTTTGTACCAACAGTTTCGGTTGTTGAATGTTAGTCACACTGTATGAGTAGCCTGATTTCTGTGCCACATTCTGGGGGCGCAATGCGTCTGCGGTCTGCCTGCCATATTCTGTTTGCACAGGAAGACCCTTGAGGTCTTGTGCAACTTCATGCGTAAATCCTAGTGATCCCATCAGCATCTGTTGTATAACTGAAGTGTCTCAAACTGTAGAACATTGTTTGTTTTACCTTTTTTTTTTTTCTGGGCGTAACTGAATTGATGAGACAGTGTTGTTCAGCATCAAATGCATAGAACACAAATCGGAGCAAATCCTTTTTATTTTATTTTTTTTTCCAACTCGAGGAGACTTCCATTGGTCTCTATGCTAGCCACAGCGCTAGCAACGAGAGTATACTGAGAAATCCAGAACTCTGTGAAACATGATATTAAGATCAGAGCCCGGAGGAGCACTTTCTTTTTGAGTGAACAGAAACATTTTTTTTAGAAAGAACACAATTAGTTTTTTTTTTAGGATCGAGGTAGTTTTTATAGAGCGATAGAGGAGGGAACAAAAATCAGGTCTTACGCAAAAATGCTGGGAATGGCTCTGATGGGCCTCTCCTCTAACCTTTCTCGGACAATATTTATGGGCCGACTCCTGGGCCTCGATCCAGGGGTCCAGGTTTTCTTCAGCCCATTGTCCAATCTCCGTCGCACACTATCACGCCGAGTTCCCTTTCCGTTCTCCCGGCGGCCACCGTCGGACCCTCCTCCCGCTGCTCCGTCCCCGAAAATGGCGCCTCCCCTCGAAGACCTCACCGGGGTACTCGCCGAGCTCGCCGCGCGCCTCTCCCATCCTCCCGCCGGCGGCGGTCCCTCCTCCTCCAGAGACTCCCTCTCGGCCTCCATCTCCTCCCTCGCCGCCGCCCTCAACCCCAGTGGCGACGGCGGCGGCGCTTCATCCGGAACTAGGGTTCTAGACGCGGCGCTCTCCCTCATGTGCTTCGACCCGATAGAAGTAAGGCGACTCCCTCCCTCGTCGTGTCCCCTGTTAGATCGTTAGCACTGTTGGCATTTTAGCTGAACCATCGTGCTGGTGGAACACTGCGTGTGGATGCAGGTGAATAGTGCCCGCGTCGACTGCCTTGTCCGCACCCTCGTCTCCGTGCTCTCGGCATCAGTCTCGTGCCGTGTGGTCCGGTCCGATGATGAGGAGATGCTCTGTATCGGGAGCTCCGTGTCGCCCGTGGATTGCAGCGAGCTGCTCCGTTCGTGGGCAGCTCTCGTGGAGAAATTGGGGGGTCGTTGTGGTGAGCTTTTTTTTTCCCCACAGGTCTCTCTTCCGACACATTGCAATTAGGCATGTCTAATGTTACATGAAGTTCTCATCAATTTTGTGGTCTGATGATGTGACATTCATAGTCAGTGGCGTAGCCAGGATTTGAAGCTAGGGTGGTCCATTGTCTAATTTTTTTTTAACCGCTATAAATTTGATATGTCGATAAACAAGTATATGAACGTCAAAATGCAATTAAAGACATAAAGGACATATAGAGTTCATAAAAATTAACAAGTACTCCCTCCGTCCCGCAATTCCTGTTGTTTGAGGATAGATTTTTACCGTCTACATGCATTGTCTTTTCACTGCATCTGGACACCTCCACTGCCCAGGTTCACACTCTCTCGGATGGACGTGGTATCTAGCTAGAACGACGGAATTAACGGGACAGAGGGAGTATAGCTTTGTTAACATAGAATTGAAATATATTACATACCTATCATAGTTGAACAATCATTGCTAGTTCTTCTTCTTATTCTTGTCAGGCCTGCGCCTTCTAATAGCCATAAAAGTGTTGATGATCTCTTCTTCACTCAATTTTAAGAAGAGATCAATATATTGGAATCAAAGACACTGACACGAAAAGAACAAACATGAGTATGATCATAGTACGTGCTAGTGCTTGTGAATAAAGAAGTATATATTAATATATATATATAGTAAGCAGCAGGCCAATTAAAATTAACTAACCACTAACTAATTCAGATTTGGAGCTGCTAGGACGAACCCTGTTCAGTCAATACCTGCTGATGCCGATGGAGTGGCTGTCTGGTGCTTGCCGCCGGGCGCCGGGCGCCGGCAGCAGTTCTGCGGTTGCGTTACCCACGAAGGCCACGAGAAAGACGGAATGAATAAGATCGGAAACGGCGGCAGCCGGAAGGATACGAGATCAATTCATCTCCCGTACAGACTACATGGATGGGCATACTAAAAAAAACCCTACATGGATGGGCTTCGGTCGGGCCAAAGCCAGGGTGGTCCGCGGCCCACAAGGACCACCCTGTAGCTCCGCCCCTGTTCATAGTGTTTAGGAGATCTTGTGAGCAGTTTCATAGTTTCTCCCTGTAGGTTGATTATCTGTTTTCTTGTTGATGTTGACACTTCTATTTCTTTAATGTAGATGGAAGGCATTCTTATGATCTGTTGTATGCTGTTGCGAAAACGGCTGTGCTATCCCCTCACTACCAGTGTCTTTTCCCTTTACCATATTATAAGGAAGAGGGGGAAAGAGCATCTCATATGGAAACCGTTGCTGCGGAGTTAATAAATCATCCTTCCAATCATATCCTTCCTAGTGATCACTCAATCCCACCAAGGTATGCAGTATACTTGCAGCAATTACTTGTGGATCATCGTGTGCTATTAATAAAAGGAAGATTTAAGGAAGCAAAAGATGTGTTGGTATTATAGTTTCTGTGCTACTATTAAATGTACACCATTTCTTTGCTGCAAATGTGTAGTAGGAATACAGAAACAGTCCCTCTGATTCCAAAGTAGGTCATTTAGGACATTGCCATAGTCTCTAATCTGACACTTTGACTAGTGATTTCTGTGAAAATATGTTATTTCAGAAAAAAAGAATTACAAATTGTGAAAGGATTTATAATGAGGATTGAGGAGTATAGTAGTATCAAGTTTGTGTTCTCAGTCTTAATAGCTATTTATATATTGATGGTGAGAATTTTAAGAAGTTTGAGTTTTGACCAACACAGATTCTAAAACTACTTACATTTGGAATTTGAGGACTGCTTGTATAGTGCGAAGGGGGCTCTTGAAAGCTTGGAGTGCAATTTTGTGCTTACTGGAAAATAATCTCTGTAGCTGGAGCGGAACCAGAACTTAACCCAAGAGGGTGCTAAGTACATTGCAGATCTCATATATGATTAACACATATTTAATTCAATGTATAATATAGTTGCACTGAGCTACCAAAATAATATATCATTGAACATTTTGTGCTCTAGGGCCGGTGCTGTAGCCCCGGCAGCAGCGGCCCTGTCTCCACCCCTTCTCTTTAGTGTTGTTGCTCATCAGCAAACCACTCTACTTTATTTTTATCTGTAGTACACTGACAGGCAATACAATCTTAATTATGCTTAAGTGTATCTTTGTTGTCACTGCATAGACTTTTAAACATCTGCTTTCTATAATTATGCTTAAGTGTATCTTTGTTGTCACTGCATTGAGTATACTGATTTAGTCATACCTTCTGTCTGTGGTAGGTTGCTTTTATGGCATCTTGATCCATCAATTATCAGGCATGATCTCTCAGGGATGCTCCAGGAGGTAATTAGAAGGCCCTTGCTTTGCCTGAGAAAGGAATTGTATAATAGGATGGAATGGCGTATCATCATAATTTGCATGGTTTGCTCCCCAACAATATTTATGGAGATGAGATCGATATTACACTTCTGGTTTCTAGCAACGTAAGCTCATACCGCAAACACTCATATGAAATGCCCTATCTCTTGTTTGCACTGAGTTTGATGTGTCTCGGTCGTGGCCAATGGGCTTCTACACATACTTTTAATCTTACAAATAGAACTGCAGAGCAGCAAAAGTTAAGAGTGGCTTGACACATCATGGCAGTCCACCAAATAGTTATTTCAGAAACTCCGACATGACTAAGCATAGGCGAGGCAAAATTAGGAATGCACCAAACAGGCAGTGGGTTAAAGTTATCTTAGGAAAGTGGTTTGAAACAGAAGTGATTACGAACAGTACCGAACTTATTCCACATTTGTCACTTAATTTTAAATTCCAATTTTGACCTTACATTTTTCAAAAAAATAAATTGGACTGAACTTTTTTTTTGTATCCTTGCTTTCTGTAACCCTAAATGATATTTTACCAACGACACTGGATTTTACATTTACACATCTCTATATATTTTCTGAACTAGTTATACATTGTGGGCTCGCTGTTTAAGGACTGCTTCTTCTAAAGTCTCTTTATTCATCCTTTATTTGTGCAGGGGTTTGGGTTCTGTGCTAGAACTTCACAATGCATTGGTATCATCGGCATTAGACATTCTTCTCAAGCCTATGTCTTGGGGAATATCCATAGAATTGGGGCAGAGATTCCCCTTTTCACATGCTTACTTCCCAAGCCAACAAAGTGACTTGCTTGCGATACTAACTGGACCCTTATCATGTAAAGGTTTTTTGGACCTAGTTTCTTATATCACTGGCTTGGTTCATTTGGACAACACAAGAACTAGATGCTCTTCACAGAAAAACTTACAACTGCAACCTTCGAAGGGATTGGTAAAATACAATTCTGCTTGGTATGTGTTTTTAAATATACAACACAGCTAAATGTTTGGCATTTGTCTCACAGAAGTTAACTGCGCCTGCTATAACTGTGGTTCTGCAGGTACATGATTATTAATTTCCCTGTTTGGTTCAGTTTTGCAACTGCTTTGCTTTTCTACAGAGAAGGCTCAGAAGATTGTTTATCAGAAACATTATCCAAAGAGATAACTGCTGAATCAATAAGTGATGTCAATCTTGTTCAGAGGGCATCCTTTTACCTTTCTTGGGTGATATGCCCTTCTAATGATGATCAATGTGAGATGCTATCAAACAATATTTTGGAAATATCACAATCTTGGGCTAGGAATAACAAAAAGTGCCTAAGCTACCAAAGTACTCTAAATCATAGGAGGAAACTGCGACTGTCCACAGCTGCGAATTCAGAGAAATTCCATGTGCCAATAAACACTGTAAGCTCCCTGGTTAAAGAATTTGATGATCGCTGTGTAAAATGTTGTACGACAACTGCCTTTCCTCAAGTGCAAGTTGGAAAACTACCGGGCCACCATCCCTTGTACTTTAACCTGTTGCATCAGTGGATTCCTTTAGGAGTATTGCTTGTATCACCTAGTTGTGTTAATGAGCAGAACTGTGACATCCTTCTGCACTACACAAGCACTGGGCAGGTTCTGGGGTCAAATGAAGCACAAATAAAAACAAAACATCATGCCAGTAATGATGGTTTCTTAGGCAACGGCATTGGTACTGCTGAGAGATGGGCTTTGAGTGGAGCATATCTCATCTTTGGCTGGCTTGACGTAATTGAGGATATGTCTTCATTGATAATTGATTGTGAAGATAAATGCCATCGTTTTGTCAGCCAACTTAGAAACAAGACAGGCCCATACCTGCTCAAGTGTGTAAAGTCATTATTTAAGGTGTTGGAACAGACAAATGAAGATAAAGATTTTGTGATTGATCTTCATAATAGGTTGTTAAACTTGAATAAGAATGGGCAAGGCTATGAGATATTTGGGGACATTATCCTTGAAATGAACAAGAGGTTTAATCTTCCCGTGTAACAGTGACCAGGGATTTTATGCAGCTCTTGAATATTTGAATGTCTAAATTGATTGTCAGCCTCCATTGTATTGGTAATGGTAATGTGGTTGAAGGAAGCACAGCACAATAGTCTGAACTCTGAACTGTTGAGTTGGACCAGATCCATTGCAGATAACGATCATTTCCCTCCAGAGATAAGTTGTGTCCATTTAAAGAGTGCAATAAATCCTTATCAGTTCGAAGATAATTTAATATGATATATGTCAGTTATAGATAACTTAAAAGTTATAGCTAACTTAAAAAGTAATGTCTGGAATATATACAAATATGAGATATAGCACGGACAAGTGAAATAGTAAAAGTTGACTTGCAAATGTAGCTACTGGCTCCAACCTGGAACTTTCCAGTTTCCAGAGTAATTTACTGTCAAGAGCTTTTACAATGCACCCTGTGGACTATGTTTCTGATTGCAAAGTCTAAGGTTACTTGGCCAACTTATTTTTTTTGGAATGGACTTGCTACAAACAGTGCTTGTTGTCGCAATATGAAAGCTTTTATCAATTTGCTTTTGTGGAACAAGTTATTTCACACCTTTTTTTTTGGCAAGCGTTACTATAACTTATTTCCTTACATTCATACTTGCTCCAAGCTAGTGACATCTAACATCACATGGAGAGGACAGGAGCCCAAACATCTTGAAGGAATCTTAACGTATTGGATTGAAACATAACAACTGGGATGAGTTGAGTTGATTTACTAGTTTAATTTTGCCTTGCCAGACTGGAGAATTTCTTCTGGGAACATAGGATTTTCCTGCCTATATATTTAACTTTGCTAACATGAAATTGCATACGGTAGTTTCGAACTTACGTAAAAGAAATTAAACTTTGTGAAGTTGCGGATTAGTGTCAAATTTCTGCCAGCCCAATTCATTGCTCCATTTCTCTTTATTTTCCTTGATTCTAGTAACTGTTCACGTCTCCACACATGCTGTGCGCCAGCGCCACTGCCGTCTGAGGAGCCATTAATAGTGGGTCAGCCATCAGCTTGAACTGACAAGAAATTTAATAATTATCACACCTCTTGCCCATAGTCATGAATGCTAGCTATTGTTTGTAGTTGTTAAGGACTAAGGTTTATTTTTCAGGGTTCAAGGTGTACATGGCTAACTCCTAGTTCAGACACCCAAACCAGATAATAGTAATGCTGGTGATGGTGCTTTGGTTGTACTTCTAATATTCACTTCAAGGTCGACCTGATTCCCATGAAGAGAAAAGGAGACATCAAGTACATGCCTGATTGAACTGGGTTTGCCTTACCTGTTCAGTGTTCCAGGTTCTTGCCTTCTCGGTTATGGCCTTGTTTAGATCACAGAATTGGGGCCAGAATTACTGTATCAGAATTCCTGTAG
>JAKNSH010089996.1:0-11122 GCA_027790015.1 Cymbopogon flexuosus
TCAATAAAAAGAGGGTTTGACTGCAGTTGTTGAAGCCATAAAATGTCTCAAACAGAAACGTCATGAATACCAAGTTAGTTCATCTCATCAAGGCCCCCATTTCTTGTAATGGTCAACTTCTGATTTGATAAAGTTTGAATGGTAAAAATTTTGAATTTTGAAATTTTCACATCTAAAGCTAGTTTTTAAGACCTGAAATGGCCTCAAATAAAAAACTTTTGAATACCAAGATTGTTCTACTCATCAAGATCCACATTTTCTACATAGGCCATTTTTACATTTGACAAGATGTTTGGAAAGTGTAGTTCTAAATCCAAAAGTCTCACACATAGTTTCATAAAAGTTTGTGTGGCATTCCTGGTTTTGTACCTAGTGATTGCTAACACTTTTTTAGATGCAAAAAAGTCCTATGTATCAAATGTGTATCTTGATGAGTTATACAAACATGGTACTCAAAATTTTTTCATTTGAGGCCATTTAATGCCTCGTTTGACTAAGTTTGACCAAGTCACATCTTGGATTTCTAAAATATGTGACTAGTGTTTACCAACACTTTCTCAAATGCTAAAATGACCTGTGTATCAAATGTCGGTCTTGATGATTTGTACAAAC
This sequence comes from Cymbopogon flexuosus, assembly GCA_027790015.1. NCBI lineage: Eukaryota > Viridiplantae > Streptophyta > Magnoliopsida > Poales > Poaceae > Cymbopogon > Cymbopogon flexuosus. The sequence goes on from JAKNSH010089996.1 coordinate 613, forward strand.
TTGGTATTGAAAGTTTTTTCATTTGAGGCCATTCAGTGGCTCATTTGGTCAAGTTTGACCAAGTTAAATCTTGGATTTTAATAAAAAGAGGGTTTGACTGCAGTTGTTGAAGCCCTAAAATGTTTCAAACATAAACGGCATGAATACCAAGTTTGTTCATCTCATTAAGGCCCTCATTTTCGTTAATGGTCAACTTCTCATTTGACAAAGTGCATTATTGTTTTGCTAAGTCATTTAAAAAAAGACCCAAAATAATTTTACACGAACACTCGAAAAAAACCATCTAATTTGGAGTTCGTCTGAGTGAGATAAACTACATTTAACTTTAATCTATGCATTTAAAAATAAAAAGCTATTGTTGTGGATGAACTTCTCGAGGCAATGTGACACGCTGCGGCTAACTGCAACCTTTAACAAATCTTAATTCACAACCACCAACAAGAAAGTGGTTAGCTCCCGAGGTTTAATAATTTGGAGTCGCAAGTAGCCGGTTCGACTCCTCACGCTTCAACTATTTTTTGGTCAAACTTTTGTGTTCTTTTTCCACTTGCATGAAGACTGCACGAACAAATAAGTTTTAACGGTTCCTTTGCACAAACAGAAATCTGTTCTAGTGGTTGAAGTGATCTCTTATACGCAAGAGGGTGCAGGTTCGAACCTCCCGTGCATCACATTTTCCGAGTTTTTTTCATTTACGCCACATTTTCTAGTTTTTTCAGTTGCATCTAAGAAAAAATTCCAAAACTCTCGTACACAAATCAACAACTGGCAGCTAGAGTGGTTAGCTCGCTGTCTCTTTTTTTGCGACTTATTTAGTTCGCTGTCTCTTGAAGATAGCTAGCGCACAAGTTCAAATTTCGATTGGAATTTTATTTTGTCTTTAAGTGAAATTTTATTTTTTTTCTTTTTGAGTTTTCCACTTGCATCCAAAGTCCAAACTCTACAGAACAAAATAATTTGGAACGCTAGTAATAAACCCCAACAAACAACTATCCTAGTTGTTATCTCACTCAATTTAGGAGCAACATGTAGTTCTAAGGTTTTTTTTTTCCATGCAATCCTAACATCCAACTATTATACACATCATCTTCTATGTTTTCTTAAATATAATAGTTTCACACTATGACGATCAGCATTGTCACAATCTATCATCACAAAGCCCATACAAACTATACTGTGACGATGTTTATGACGGGGGCACAGCTTGGTCATAAACAGTCGTCACCCTCTGAATAGTCGTCATAAACAGCCTCTGTTTATGACAAATAGGTACTCTGTCATCTGACAGTCGTCATAGAAGCCCAGATTTCTTGTAGTGACCTTCCTCATGATGGTCAATATATAAAAATGGATTCACCATCACCATATGAAAAGTTAATAGGTTAAACCAGTATCCAAATGAATTATCCTATGCATGAAGAGATGACGCAGTCTATATAGTCAGACATGCGAAAACAAACAAAGAAGCCACTATAGCTAGATCTAAGAGAATACAGGCACAACATCAAACTCAGCAATATCCCTCACAAGTTTATGCTTTACTCGGAATCTTAGACTGATTATTGACCTGAACTCACAGTTCTGGTGCTGCTCTAACCGAACAAGATCTAAAGTAGCTAGTACAAGCTAGTTTAATTTGCGATATATACTGACAATTACACTCTAGACCAGGAGTTGAGCCCACTGCTTCAGATCTACAAAACATGTTGCCACGGTTATGTACTTGATGGCCTCGCATTTCTTGTCGTTACGCATAGATAGTCTTTGGTAGTACGTGTTGTATTGAAGTTAGCAGTCACATAGAAGTCTAATGATATTGATAGGAGTATTATTTATGAATAATAGCACTACTAAAATCAGCAGAACAAAGTGAGGCTGCTATTGCAAGTCCAGTCTAAACTTTTTGTCAGCAGCCTCATCACTTTCAATCCACCAACCCACCCACCAACGGAAACCTAAGAAGAGAGACACAGACCATCTCCAACAATTTTCTATTCAGCTTTTCTATCTTTAATATTTTAATTAAATAAGAAAAAAACTCTCTCCAACAGTTTGGTCATACTCTCCAATTTTATCAACTTGCTAAAAACTACCGTCAGAGCGCGGATATATGCACGCGCGACCAGCGCGCATTCTGCTGCCTCCTTCACCCGCGTACCCTGCCACTTCTATTCTGACAAATTCTCTGCTCCACTCCATACTCTACGCTATTCTCTGCTCTGCTATGAACGGAGGGCCATAGAAAACAAGGCTTTGTTTAGTTCAGAGAACTGGTGTTAGAATTCCTGTAGCAGAATTTCTGTAGTATTTTGTTTGTATTTGGTAAAAATTATCTAAATTTTGACTAATTAGACTTAAAATGTTCGTCTCGCAATGTACAACAAAACTGTGCAATTAGACTTTGATTTTATTTACATTTAGAACTCTATGCATGTGCCGATATTTTGATGTGATAGGAAATCTTCTTTTTACATAGTAGAATTTAGGAGTGAATTTGAGGAACTAAACATGGCCTAAAAAATCATGCATGGAGGTCGGATTTGACACGAGTACTGTACGTCCTGTGGCCGTGCGTTTTTGGAGAGGCCTGGCCTGCCATTGCCTGGCAACTGCATGCTCTAGTTGATCTGAATGACTGAATATGATGGTTGATGAGAAAGCTGAGGTGTTGAAACTCAAAGGCGTGTACCACTGCACCCCCATCATGCACCTGCATTCCTGCATTGCCGATTGATGTCCTCCTGTCTGTACTCCATAGAGCTACACGAAGATAGTTGATGTGTGGGTCCGTGTTTTACAATTTGGCAAGCTGGTTTAGAGAATTGTTGGAGATGGCATAAAATTTCACTTGCCATATCTTTTATCAACTTGCTAAAACTTAAGATTTGAGGAGTTTTTTTTGAAACTGTTGGAGATGCTTTTACACAATTAGTTTGGAAACAAATGTCAGCTCCGTCCCAAACAGATGTACTAGGAAGTAAAATAAAGAAAGGGAGACGTCGTTTTCTAGTAGCATTTGTTTCTTCAAACTAGCTAGCAGCCGCGCGCAAAAGCGCTACTGACGAAATTTCCGAGTAGATGAAGTACTCACACAGGAACACAACTGCATCTCCCATTGGAGCATTGATAGGCCCACTCTCTCAAAGGCTCCATCCGATATATATACCTTACCCGATAAGGCCGCATTGATAGGCCCAGCAGAAGAAAGCCCATCTCGCTGTTTCTCCATTTTCTTCCTTCTTCCTCATTTTATTTATGAGACCTTTTAATAACTGCATTAGTGCTTCAATGCTACGACCTTTTCTAGAGCATTAGCGACGACACCCTTGTCTTGTGGTCCCTAGACGCCCTTGTCTTGTGGTGGCCTTACAATAATATCCCGTCCATTTTGTCATGGTACTAGTATTCTCCTTCTGTCATTGTGACTCACCATAAAAAACGAGATGTACACTCAGCTGCCTACGTGGTGATCGGAGCAGCAGGAGTGCAGGACAACTGGCTTGGTTGGATCGCTAGGTTAAAGTTCACTACTCATAGGATTAATTAAAAATGTATTTTCTTCTAATAAATTCTACTCATCAATTAGCCATAATTAATTTCAATTAGACTAGTTTCGTGCATCAAACAATCCTTTTCGGTGCCATCCATACTACGGACTTGCGGAGTACTGCATCAGTACATACAGTGATACTGCCGAGAGTGACCGGAAAAAAAACGCAGAAGTCACGAGCGGGCCCCACGTGGCCTGATCTCATCACTGTTGGGAGAACGTGTCAGCCACGTCAGAGTGAGGCGGCAATATCGCCCGAAGCTCCGGTCCCAGCGGCCCAGGTCCAACCTTTCGACAGGCTGGTCAAAGCGGCCGCCAGCTGAAAATCAGCAAGAGAGAGACGGCGTTCCTTTGCTGCATACTCCTAGTATAGCACACGCTATTCTGATTTGCAGCGTGAAAGTTTTTTGCCGGTACAAAAACCTTAAAACATACTCCACCTCTTTGGTAACTATGGCAACCCACCTCTTTGGTGCATCTATTCAAATCAACTTACCTTGTGTTTCAGTTTGACCCATATATATCGCTAGAATAAACTCCATTGGTGCATTTTCATCTTATGTAGGCGCTAGATTAATACTCTTGTCAATTCCAAATATTTGTCCTAAGTTAAGCTTCTTTGGTTTTGACCAAGTTTAAAATATCTACATCATCAAATCACATTCTTCATAAAATATGTTTTCATAGTGCATTTATTTGAGCTTAAAGATGTTACTGTATTCTTAAAAAAACTTGAGAGAGGTTACACTTTTAGTTAAAATGAACAATAATTTAAAATAGTTCTTTGGACTAAGGGCTATTGTTTACTCAGCTCTTATGTAGTGCACGCAGCTTACAGTGTGAAATAAGAACGTTGAATTAAATTAGGTCGGTGCCTATGGCATTATATAAGCTGGTTTACTGGACTGTATTGGGTTAAAACGGCACTTTGAACCTAGAAACAAGATAGTTTCTATGATCATTGATCCCAAGCAAAATAAAGCTCGATTACATAAGTTTGAATGCCTCGGGGGAATTTGTTCGATTTAAAGTTTTTACTACTAGTAGCTTGTCATTTATTTGTTGCAAAAAAAGTCTCACAATTCTTGATCTAGCTCCACATTAGGATTAAGATTTGATTTAAATCCTAGTTAGATTTGACAGATGGAATCTAAAAGATACATAGACATGCAACATTATGTCGATGCTACTAGAAAATTTGTAAAACACATTCGTGATAATGATTATTTCGATTTGAAAATCAAAACTACATTTAGTACATCGTCTGCCCATACTTAAGTACATTTTTAGACTTGTCTTGAGTCAAATATTTCAATTTGGTTGCCTTTATGAAAAAGCAACAATATTATTTGTGACATCAAATTTGTATCACTAATACATCATAAAATATATTTTTAATAATACTTCCCTACGTTTAAGAATCTTAGAGACATCTCAAGTTTGATCAAATTTATATGATAAGATAATAACATTTAGGATGCCTATTAAGTATCATTAGATTCTTTATTAATTATATTTCTATGATATGCCTATTTGATGTCACACATCTTTGTAATTTTCTCTACAATTCTAATCAAACTTGATATGCTTTAACTCTTCAAGATTATCTGAATAACTGACAATTTGGAATGAAAAGAGTTGTTTTTAATGTTATGGACGTTTTTCGTCTTTACTGAAAAATTAAGTTTAGTCTGATTTTACAGTAAAGATAAACAACGTTAGACATCAAATAAAATATATTATGAAAATATGTTTGACCAACTATATAATGTTAGTTTATTTTTTTTATACAATTGGTCAAATTGAGAAAATTAAACTCCTCAAAAAAAATAAGATCATCACAGTTTCATCTAGTAACTGTGCTACGAGAGGAAGCAATGAATCCAAAGAGAGTTAATGTGACGTTCTGATGAACCGAGGCTTTAGCCCTGCTAGTGGGTCGGGGCTTAACGGGTTTTTTGGGTTGGGTTTTAGTACGGGTTCTATTGGATGGGTGGAAACGGGTAACACTATAAAACGGGTCGGGGCGGGTTGGGTTGATGACACGACGGGTTTGGATGGGTTGGGGCGCTGTAGTTGCAGATCGACGCATACGTCGCATTTCAACTTCCGTCGTGACTACGGGTTGGGGCGGGTTGGGGCGTTGGGCCAACGGGGTGGGTCGGGGCGGGTGGTAATTAGGGTTCTTGTGATATGGGTTGGGGCGGGTTTGGGGAGGGTTTAGCCCCGTTAGCAGGCGGACGAGGCTTAACCGATTGTAAACCATATGAGGCTCACGTGGAATGGAACACGAGCGGGAACTTGAATTGGCCGAGATTGTACTGTACTGCAGGTCCACTCATTCCGTCCCAAATTAATTAAGTGTTGTTTTCACTTCATGAAAAATTATGTTGATTAAATATATATTAAAATATATTAATATTTATGTTATATAATTAGTATCATTAAAAAGTTTTTGAATCTATTTTTTAAACTAATTTATCTGGAGATACTAAAACAACAATTATTTTGAAAACAGCAAGTACGTCGCCCCACGGGACCACGGCCCCACTGAGCAAAGCACAATGCCATGACGTGAACATGACACACCGATGTCGGTGCGTAATTTAAAAAAGAAAAGAACAGAAAAGAAAATAAAACTGGTGCAGCGGCAGCCCCCTGGTCATTGGTCAAAGCCAAGCAACTGTTCATGCGCTTCCCGTGGGCAATGGCGATTTGGCGGAAGAGGAGAATTCAAACCAGCGCTCTTGGCAAGGCCATCCGCCGCCGCTGCCCGTCTTTATCCAGCCACGGTTAATAATTAAATAATAACTACATAGAAAAAAAAGAATTTTTTAGAGAATAGAAAAAAAGAGATTTTACCCGTCTTTATCCATTATAAGGGTAAAATAGATATCCAAATCCCAATCTAATATGAAAAAGAAATCTGTTTTACCCACAGGTACGAGTCCGAGTCAGCAGCCACTTCTTCTAGGCCCCCGATGTGAACCCGTTATCCTCGTCCCAGACGGGAGAGCGGAGGCTATAAATAAAGCTCCCGGCCAGAGGCACGAATCCTCCCAAGATCAGGTCGTGCTCCACCGATTTTCCTTTTTCCACGAGGCGTACAGTTCAGATCTTTTCGCCTTCGTCGGTGAGAAACCAAAAATCTCAGCTTCTTGGCTGGTTTCTTGGGCGGGATCTGAATAGCATTCTCGCAATCTCGCGCGCAAAGGTCGCGGCTTTCGTGTTGCCAGCCGGTGCCCGCGGTTGCTGGGCGTGGAGGTGGGTGGTGCCCGGTAGCTGTTCGACGACGACGGTGACGAGGCCGGCCGGGGTCGACGACCAAGATGGTGGCGGAGGAGGCGTTGGCGGCGGCGGAGCGGGTGGTGGCGGACCTCCGCGAGGCGTGCGCGGCGCCGACGGCGCGGCTCAACGAGGTGGCGGCGGCCATGGAGGCCGAGATGCGCGCCGGACTGCGCGAGGAGGGCGGCAGCAAGGTCAAGATGATCATCTCCTACGTCGACAACCTCCCCACCGGGTAATTAACTTCCTTTTGTCGCCATTACCACCACCACCGAAACCGAATTCCCGAAACAAATAGTAGTCGACTACTTCTAGAATCTAGATTGTTGCTTTCATCAATCAATATTCATTCATATCGATGCTATGTTTCGCACTACGAACTGCTTTCGTTTGCTAGCACGAGCTGCTGCCTTCTGTGGACGAACGAACGCGTGTCCGTCCGCGTGTTGGTGCGAACTGCGGCGGCACGTGCCAGCTAGCGAGCCTGCCAGCCTGCCTGCCTGCCTGCCTGCTCTCCAATGGACTGCAGCAAGCTGGCACGTCTTGGAAGCAGAGCAACTGCGAGGTGGTTGGACTTGGATTGCCAGCGCACAGTGCCTCTCTTCCTTTTTTTTTTTTTTAATAATTTTCCCGCCCTCTTCATAATGGAGGTAATGGATATCCAGCCTGAAAACCTGGCACGGTATAGCTCAGTTTGGCAAATAATCAAGCGCAATTCATGATGCTGCCTTGCTGTGTTCTTTCCAGTCTAGTCTAGCAACCTGTATCCTGCTCAACATTTCAACAATTGAACAGCTAGTTGCGTGGTGCCAGCTGCTATCGAATATACTAGTAGCCTTGATTCTGTTTGAGTCCATCTGTTGCACTGGCTGTCTGCTGTCCGGCCAACGATAACAAGTCTAGCTTTTGTTGGAAGTCAAACCACGTAAAAATCGTCCTGTTTAAAACAAAACACAAACATATAAAGACCGCTGCCGCCTGATGGCTATCTTTATGATTTTTCGAGCTGCTCGGGTCTGTTGTATGTATACACCTCTGTTGTTGATCTCTGCCCTGCTCACATGTTATTATCATTGTGCACAAATCAGGAATGAAGAGGGTGTCTTCTACGCCTTGGATCTCGGCGGAACAAACTTCCGCGTCCTGCGTGTGCAGCTCGCAGGGAAAGACAAGCGCGTCGCCAAGAAAGAGTCCAAGGAGGTATCCATCCCTCCTCACCTCATGTCAGGCAACGCTTCGGTGAGTACACATTCTCACGGTTTAATTGTATACTGTCCATTTGCATGTGCCCCTTATCTCATCCATGGTGTTTGTTGGGCGTTGAATTCTTCAGGAGCTGTTCGGTTTTATCGCTTCAGCGTTAGCCAAGTACATCGCAAGTGAAGGGCACAGCAATGCGTTTGATGATAAGCAGAGAGAACTTGGGTTCACGTTCTCTTTCCCTGTGCGACAAACGTCGATTACATCAGGCACCCTCATCAAGTGGACCAAGGCGTTTTCGATCGATGACGCTGTAAGTATCCTTTCGTTATTTCATTTTATCGCTGTCAATTCTACATAGTTATTACCTACTAGAGTTGCCGCAACATATTGTTTTGTGCAAATTCTTGAAAGATTCTATACAATTCTTATACCATAGCAATTCTGAAACTATTCAGGTAGGTGAGGATGTTGTCGCTGAGCTGCAGACGGCCATGGAGAAGCAAGGGGTCGACATGCGTGTGTCAGCACTGGTTAGCTCTTAGCTTCTGACCTGATCTATTTCAGCTATGTCTCATAAAAATTAAACAGCCCTTTCGTAGACTAGGATCGCGGGCTGACAATACAGTTTCATGCCTCAGATCAACGATACCGTTGGGACACTGGCTGCGGGTCGGTACAATGACGAGGATGTCGTCATTGGTGTCATATTAGGCACCGGCTCAAATGCCGCGTATGTTGAAGAGGCAAGCGCCATACCGAAGTTGGAGGGAGAATTACCCAAATCAGGAAACATGGTAATGTTGGGTGCCTTGATAATATTTCTCATTTCATTCATGTAACCTGTGTAGACAGCACAGGATTACCTGCCTGCTTTTTGCAGTGTTCTGACCATGCTTTCTGCATTTCAGGTGATAAACACAGAATGGGGTAACTTCGATTCGTCCTGCCTCCCAATCACAGAATATGATCAAGCCCTGGATGAGGAGAGCTTAAATCCAGGGGAACAGGTAGGTTTGACAAAAATACATGGACAATGATTCTTCTTATTCTTGTTAGTAAAAACCTTTGCTTACAAAGTTTAACTGTTGCTTGTTTCCAGATCTTTGAGAAGTTGATTTCAGGGATGTATCTTGGCGAAATTGTAAGGAGGGTGCTGCTGAAAATCGCATCGCAGTCTTCAATCTTCGGCGATGTCAGCCACACTAAGCTCAAAACTCGCTTCATTCTGAGGTACATATCTTTTTTTTTTGTGAGATTACATATCTTTTATTTGAACAGCTGCCTGTTATATCAAACGCCAACGTTAAGCACAGTAGGGTGAAACACCAATTAGAACACCACCTGTGTTTTTCAACTTCTGAACAGACATATAAAAAGTTAAGCTAAAGTGTGACTAATGCTGATCAAACGTTGCGGTGTATGTTTGATATTTCATTTCAGGACTCCGGATATCTCCGCGATGCACCATGACGATACGCCTGACCTGAGAATCGTGGCAGAGAAACTGGCCGACAACCTCAAGATCATGGACACGTCCTTGGAGACAAGGAAGATGGTCGTCGAGATCTGTGACATCGTCACCAGCAGGTCTGCCCGGCTGGCCGCGGCAGGGATCGTTGGGATCCTCAGGAAGATAGGGAGAGCAGTGCCCGGCGACGAGCGCCGGTCGGTCGTCGCCATCGACGGTGGCCTGTTTGAGCACTACGCCGAGTTCAGGAAGTGCCTGGAGAGCACGCTGGTGGAGCTGCTCGGGGAGGAGGCGTCGAAGTCGTTGGCGGTGAAGCTCACCAAGGATGGCTCTGGCCTCGGAGCCGCCCTGATCGCAGCTGCTCAGTCCTAGTGGTAGTGCCAGCACTGAATGGCCGTGTGTCGTTGTGCAGGTTCCTGGCAGCTGGCACTCCTGATGTACTTGTTGTGAATTCCTCCTGTATGTTTCCAAAAAACAAGCTTTGGAATCCCCCAAGCAAAATTCTAATGGAAAGTTGCTATGCGGAATCTTAGTGAGCTGATGAGTTGAGGTTTTCATTTGTTTTATAGAGAGAGGGGATGTGATTTCAGCTTTCTAATGAGTTGAGATGGAGCAGCTGTACCTCCGAGTTCATCTCCTGAAAGCCTAGTCCTGACTCCAGGAGAGAGGCCAGCTAGCGGTCCAAAACATGCCGCTGAATAAAATTCGAGATTAGGCAATATATGAAAGCTAGAGCTTATAAGAGATTCTCAGGGCATAATTGAGACTTGACATGGGCACTAACAATTGAGATTCCACGATGACTCACTATTAATCTTCACTAGATGTGATAGGAAAATAACATAAATCAAACAAGTTTTGAAAACAACTAGAAAGATCATGCCTTTTAATATGGTAACCTCTAATTGTTATCAACAACCCAAGTCTTCTTGTCTGCTGCTTAGACTCGGCTCTTATATCTGTTTTTCTTTAGTACTCCCTCCGTCTCAGATTGTAAGTCATTC
>JAKNSH010090095.1:0-10000 GCA_027790015.1 Cymbopogon flexuosus
GCCAGCGCCACCGCCCCCACCCCCACCCCCACCGTCGCATCAGCCAGCGCCACCGCCCCCACCCCCACCCCCATCCCCACCGCCGCATCGGCCAGCGCCGGTTCAGATGGGCCGCCCCAAGCGTACGAAGAGGTCCGTGAAGAAGCTGAACTTGTAATGGCTGTATCAAGTTAAACTCTGAGGTATGTCTTCTTCCCTAATCTTTGCTCCGCTACACGACATCACATCTGTATACCTACAGTTCTTTTCCATATACTTGGTTTATGTGATTGCTGGAATGTTTCATCTAGAGAGAACTGAAAGAAAGAAGGGGAAGGGCCACCTTGCCAACAAACTGTGGGACTTTAGGATCCTAGCATCTAACATCATGCTTATTTTAATGTGTACGATAGTGCATTGAGATTAGCCTTATAAGAATTAAGGCGAGGGTATAATGACCATTGTTCACTGCATTTTGCACAGTACAGATGGGTTGCAAGTTTAATACATTGATTCTTATATTATGCTTTTAAGATGGAGACTGAGATACAAATTACATTGATTAATGTGTATATGAGAAAATGATACTTATGGCTGATCCTGAATAATGCTATACTTACAAAGGATAACCTGCTTAAAAGGAAATGGAAAGGGGACGCTGTCTGTTTTTTCTGCAACAATAATGAAACTGTACAACATCTTTTCTTTCATTGTACCATTGCTAAGTCTGTCTGGGCTACAATTGCTACTTCCCTGGGTGCTACTAATGTGCCTACCTCCTTTGACCAAAGCTGGAAACGGCGTGAGATTGGTTGCCTCATAACAAGAAGTTTCATGCCTTGGGCATTGCATCCATTTGTTGGGCGATATGGAAAGCAAGGAATAGATGTTGTTTGAAAACAAATACATTTGTAACCCCATTTCAATCGTGTGTCATGCATGTGCCTTAATGAGTTACTGGGCAGGTATGTACTCTGAAGGTGAAAAGGAGGCGCTTATCGCTGGAGTCAACACCATGATGGAGATCACATTGAAGCTGGTGAAGAAGAAGCCCAGAACCGCCCCCCTTCTATTGCAAGACAAGTCTGACGACGCTCCAGATGACTGAAGGATGGTACTCTTCATCGACTGGTGATCAGAAACTAGAAATGCGAGAACAAAGACTCTGTTTTGGCTGGTGACTTGAGTCACAAGTTCTTTCGTTGAACTTTTTCTACTGCTATTTGTCTCTTTATGTCCTAGTTGGGTGCAATGCATGAACACCTGTAGTGGCTGGGTGGTTTAGTGCAAGTTCACGATCTAGATGCTAGCTGTTCCCTTTATCTTGTCTCTGGTCTTCCTGTAATCTGCTACACAGCTACCTTTGTATTTCCGTTATTAGCTTAATGGAAATGGGGTTAATCCTCGGTTCAAAAAAAAATGAGAAAATGATACTTCCTCTTATTACAGATTTAAGCTCTTAGCTTTAACTATCAATATTTAACATTTCATACAAGTTGATAATGTAAGTTTGTTGATATTAGATTCACCATGAGATACACTCTTAACTCTTTCAATTTTATTTGCAATCAAAGTGACACATTGGAGACCATGCTTCTGTCATAAAGGACTCAAATTTGTTGCAGGTGCACAAGGCAGAATGGCTGTGAAACAATCTTAATATGTCTTCAGGTTCCTATAAGACCAGGGTTCAGCAGCTGACTCTTTGATGCAATAGCCTTTGTTTCTTGTATCCTCCGGCTGTCAAACAATCGTAAGAGTTCGGGTTCAGCAGCTGATTCTTTGATGCAATAGCCTTTGTTTCTTGTATCCTCCGGCTGTCAAACAATCGTAAGAGTTCTTCAGCATCCTCTGAGGCTACGTGATAGCCTTTGTTTGTCGTATCTTCCTGTTCTTTCAGTCCTCTTTACAATGTGATCCTCTAGGGTTTATTTTGCAGTTCATCACTTTTTTCGGAGCTAGGATCCTAAACTCCTTCAGTTTGTTGGCAATGTGACCCTTCCTCTCCTTTCTTTCAGTCTTCTCTATAATGTACTGAAGTACTCTTTGTGCATGTTACAATCCGTTGCAAGTGACTCGGAGCCAGCAAGGTGCAAGACCATTTTGCTGCTTTTTCCGGCTCCTTTAGGATAAAACTTACTTCTTACTTATGATTAATCTGCATTAATTCTTTTCAGATGGTTTAGATTATTGGTTTGCTTTAAATCAGTCTGTGTTGATGTGTTTATGTGCAAAATCCTTGAATCATTTTTTGATCATTTAGCAGGACTCTGTTGTCCGGAAGGCAAAATGTTGAGCATGTTCTAGAGCTATGTACAGAAACATTATACACAGATTCAGAACATGCATGTTTGCATTGCAAAATTCTAGACTGGGAAATTTTCAGATCAGTAAAATAAACCGCGTTAGCGTCCCCAGCTTTTGATGGTTGTAGGTTACCTGCTTATCTCCAGTTGACCAAACTGTTACTTACAGAAATTCACAGGCCAAATAAACTATGTAAGTAAATATTCATGACGTGGTGAAAAAGACTTTCCTCAGCTGTTTAACCGGGCAATCATAGTGTCAGACACCACATGCACAATTCTCTTGTGTATTTACAGTATTATTGTTGAGTTTCAGCTTTGGCAAAATGTTCCAACCAAAAAAAAGCAACCCTCCAGACAACAAGGTTTGTCGACCCGTCAAGAATTTGTATGTAGGGTGAAGCGGGAAGGTGGGCACAATTGCAGTTTCTATGTTATATAATAACCAGTTCTCGATGGGCGTGATTGCATTTTGATGTTATCATCAGCTTATTCTTGTATGTGAGCAACACACAGCTTGCCATGTTTAATATTTTACCCTATGCGACCAACAAGGCTACTCATTTAGTATCATGACGAGAAGAAGGTAATACTGGTCTACGGAGTATGGCCCAACACAAACTGCTGCAAAACTGAAGCTACATGTATTACCTTTTGTTTTCAAGATCTGCTTCTGAACTGAACACCTGCAGGTTAGTTCTTTGTTTGTGGGGTTTCATTTAGTATTATGAGGATTCCAAAAGTATGAGAGCAGAATTTCGTTTGCCAGTAATTTTATTCAGAGTTTCAGACTATAAATAAGTTGCAGATAATCAAATTTCTGGTATATAGCTTTCCAGGACAAGAGAAAATAGAAGCAGCAGCAGAATAACCAGACATTTTTTCAGTTTTCTTTTTTATTTGAGAATGTCCTACACATTGATGAATGAACACATACTGGATACAGTTCAACGAGCAGAGGGATTTTTTCCCAGGCATCAATGGATGGAAAATACCTTAGGCCACTGGACAGACTTCAGCTGGCCGAACTACTTTGGGTTCTGACTGCAACAACCGCCAAATCAGGAAATTCGAACTGAATCAGGAAGAAACCCAAAATTCAGGTGCGGAATTGCTTCGCCGTAAGGTTCCTTTTAAACGTCCAGAACCCAGCCTTCAATCTCTCTGCAGCGCCCAGCCCCTGAAAACATCGACAGCAGCCGTCAGCCACGTGGGTAAAATCTGAAACAGCACAATGAGGGCAGGTGGCAAGAAAATTGCAGGAGTGGGGAGGCGCTAAGGATTGTCTTGTTTGATTGAATATCCATCACAAAGGATTCGTAAGCATTGAGTAGTTATTCAGTTTGTTGGCCTGGTCAGGCATGAAGCTCCCAATTGGAACTTGGAATTGTTGTAGTACTGGGCAGGTAGCGGCGCGGTTCTGGCACGGCACGGTTCGGCATGGCGCTCAGCGTTTGCTCGGGAGTTCCGACTACATGGCTGATAAGCAGCAGGTGCACCATGCACGCGTTTTGCCTACTCATCTTATCCGCCTTTGCATTTCGATATGTAGAAGCAGAGTCAACGAAAGTGCCACAAGGCAACGACAGCAGCTCCACGTCAAGGTCCAGGGTTATGAGCTGCGAAATCTATTCATGCAACATTTGGTTACCAAAAGTGCCAACTGACAGCACCAATTGCAATCACTTCAGCCACTAGGCTTTGGACACGCATCCCATCAGTTGGCTAAACGCAACATTGTGCCCATGCAAATTGATCACAAGCTCCAGGATTATGAGCTGCCAAATGTACTTAAACAACAGTTTTGTTACCAAAATGGCAACTGATGTCGGCACCAATCGCAATCACCTCAGCCACTAGGATTTTGACACACATCCTATTGGTAGGCTAAACACAACATTGGGCCCATGCAAATTGATCACAAGTTTTTGTTGCTATACGGAGATATTAACTCATATAAAGTTTTTTCAGGTAAGTGCAGTTTACCCTACACAGATGCAGAGAACTGGGGATTCATGTACATGTAAAAACTACTTCAAGATGAACCCGCACAAAAGTTTAACTCAATCTCTCCAGAAATAGATCAGAACAAAATCACGCCCGTTCTGAATTTCTGAACTCCACGCGGAACCTCCATATGTCAATTTTCCATCTCCAGCACGAATTGCAATATCTACAGCAGCTAAAGTAATTCACATGACATGTCTCAGGTAATTGGTGTGCCCATAAGTACCGAATGCACACTGCAGAGTGTTCCAAAAAAAAAAGCACACTGCGGATTACTACTGAGCACAAGTGCCGCCGTTGTATTGGTTGCTGTTTAACTTAAAACAAGCACACCATTGTATGCGTACTGAGCATTGTATATACAGACACATCTTAGCACAAGTTTCAGAACTTCAGCTGTCAGGCATTCCAAGTCTGGAAGGTGCCACAAACAAAGTCGTAGCGAGCACCGATGAGTTTGAGTGTTCCCTTGGCCAATCTATCCATGACAAATGGGTAGGTCTTCAGGTTTCTAAGGGACAAATTGACAGCCTCCTGCATACCATTCAAAAAATGCTAGATAAGCATGTAATCTGATTGAGAAGTAGTTAGCACTGGGATTTCACAAAACTTCGTTAGCAATGAGAAATAAAACATGAGTAAACTGAAGCAATGAAAACAAATTTTTAGCAGACTCACAATTTCCAACTTGGTGCATTGTTCATCAAAAGGTAGAGAGGCATATAGTCTCTCCACCTTCTTCTTGATATCCAGACCGACCTTGACAAAGTTTCCAATGAAGTGGCTAAAAGATCAAATGAACAGAATACAACTTAGAATAAAAGAGATTATGAATGATGCTTAGGTAATATACATTAGCACCGTACCTATTACTCAAGCCAACTGTTAGCTCACTGGTTTATGGGAAATAATGAAATATACAATTATGCATGTTTTTCTACACCTCTTTGTAACATACAATTATGCATGGTTTTCCTTGACATCAAACATAGTGGAACAGACAACTTGGAGCAAGATTAAGTTGACTACTTACTAGGTGTGTGGTCTATCTTCCTTCAAAGATAGGAGTGCCCTGATATCACCACAGCAGCTGTGACCAATAACCACAATACACTCAACCTGCAAATAGGGCGTCCATCAACTTGTTTTCCATGGACAGAAGAATAAAGTCTATTATAATTCATAATACGGAAATTTATTTGATTAAGTATAACTGCTAGTATCATTCCATTCATCCATTGTAGGAATATTTTATTCTTCTGCACAAATTTCAGGGATTTCGAATGGAGGTACACATACCACAGTGATTTTAAACAACATACTATAAATTTAGGTTTATTCATAAAGTACTAGATAAATGACACATGGATAAAAAAATGACCTTCCCAAATCATGCTAACAATTAGGGGGGGAGTGCAACAGCATTCTATAGAATAAATAGCATGGTGGCATTGTGTTTTTATTGTCTTTTTTTTCTTACAAGACTGGCATTCATTGACAAATGAACCAAAACACATGAATGCAAGATGGATGTTTTAGTGTGCTGCATGCTAAAAACAACAGGGAGAAGCTCACCTTTAGGATGGTCACAGCATACTCTATGGCTGACCCAATACCGCAGTGCGCATTCTGTAGTCATACATGAATGATGAATGTGCAGGTCAGTTAACTGTACCTCCAGAAGCATTGGCCAGAATTATTAGTTCTTGAAAATAAAATATGACAAATAATTCCATAAGCAAGAACCTGCTGATAAGCTGGAACCAGGCTGGCAATATTACGGACAGTGAAGGCCTCTCCTGGCTTTAGGTCAAGGGTCACCGATGGACAAACACGCGAGTCAGAGCATGCAAACACCATGTACTGCAAGAAATAACACAGTAACCATCAAGTCAGACAGGAGGAAAAAAAAGGTTAAATAATTACAACGTGAACCTTATTGAGATCAAAGATTTCCCAATGGAATGGTTGACTATAGATTTCTTGGGGGCATTTGCAACATAGCAAGGAAGTAAATAGACATTGAATGGTTTACATTCACTCCCGCCTAACATCCAGAAAATCAGTCTTATTTGTTCATGTATGCTTTATGTGTCTCCTCCCATCAAATAAATGATGATGGGAGGAGACACATGAAATAAATGATGATTTGATGAACATATTACAGACACCAATCGGACCCATAAACACTACAACTTGGTAGGAGGTGCTAATTATTTTGGTGGAGCTCCAGGTTCCAAGTCCCACTGACACAGCAGGTAGGTTACTTGCTTATCTCAGTCGACTAAACCGATCATCTCCAGATAAGTTATAGGAACTCACAGAATGTATGAAAATTATATGAATTGTGAAGTGTCAATTATTAAACTAAAACACAAAAGGTAAGACTAATTTCCAAATAGATAATATGTAAATATGCTTGATATGGGTGAAAAGACTCATTCGCCTCATCTGTTTAACAAGCAATCAGAGTATCAGACACCACCAAATGCACAATTCCCGTGTGTATTTGTATGCACCTTTGGCCAAATGCTCCAACCACAAAAGTGATCCTCCAGACAGCAAGGTTTGTTGCTCCATCAAGAATTTGTATGCAGGGTGATGTGGGAAGGTGGGCATTGTTGCAGTGTTTATATTATAACCAGTTCTGGATGGGCATAATTGCATTTTGAAGTTATCATCAGCTTATTCTTGTATGTAAGCAACACACAGATTGACATGTTTAACATTTGACCCTGTGCGATCAACAAGGCTACTCATTTAGTATCATGATGAGGAGAAGAAGCTAATGCTGGTCTATGGTCCAACTCAAACTGCCGCAAAACTGAAGCTACATGTATCACCTTTTGCTTTAAAGACCTACTTCTGAACTGAAGAACTGCAGGTTAATTCTTGTTTGTGGGATTTCATTTAGTATCCTATAAGGATTCCAAAACTATGTTACCAGAATTTTGATTTCTTGTAAATTTGTTATTCAAACTATAAATAAAGCTGCAAATAATCAAACTTTTGTATATAACTTCCTAGGACAAGACAAAGCAGAAGCAGCAACAGAATAACCATACATTTTGTTCTGTTTTTATTTTATCTGAGAATGTTCAATTCGGCTGAACATCGGTGTGTAGTTATTATTGCTTAACAGATGCAGACATTGATGAATGAACACATCTGAAAACAGTTGAACGAACAGTTTATTTATTTATTCATTTATTTTGGTGCAGGCATCAATGGATGGAAAATACCTTGGGCGACTGGGCACCCTTGAGCTGGCCGAACAACTTTGGGTTCTGACTGCAACAACCGCCAAATGGGAAGAACGAATTAAATCAGGAACACACTCAAATTCAGGCGCAGAATTCCTCGACCGCAAGAGCAAACTCACTCGTAGACGTTCTTTTTAAACGTCCGGAACCCAGCCTTCAATCTCTCTGCAGCGCCCAGCCCCTGCAAACATTGACAGCAGCCGTCAGACACGAGGAGTGAAAGCTGAAATAGCACAATGCGGGCAGGGCAGGTGAAAGGAAAATCGCAGGAACCGGAGACTGACCTCGCCGTACGTGACCATCGGTGCTGGGTAGCGGTGGTAGTCGGCAGCGCTCGATCTGCGCCCCATGAACTGTTTCTGCATCGGGTTTTCCCGCGGAGGCTTTCGATCGGGGAAGCAGCAGCAGCAGCAGCCCCCCATCGCCGATTCCCGCTCGAGGAGGCAGAGATCGATGGAGGGGATTCTTGGATTGTCCGCGAACCGAAGGAGAAGAGCTGCTAAACCTAGAACACTAGATGAGCAACCATCTGCGACAACTTGTTCTTGACTCCTTGAAGGCTTCCTTGAGAAGATCTCCCGCATCTGCCTAAAGTAGATTAGTAGCTCTGACCAAAAATGTTAGTGGGTCTTATCATAAGAAGATCTGGAAAAGCAAAATACCTGAACAATGCTATATATACTCACTAAGGATAACTTGTTAAGAAGAAGATGGAAAGGAGAACCTGTTTGCTATTTATGTAATACAGCTAAAATTGTCTGGGAAACTATTGCCACTTGCATTGGAGCAAAGAACATTCCTAACTCTTTTGAGCAGAGCTGGCGTTGGTGTGACAAATGGTTACCACAAAGCCAGAAATTCCATGCTCTTGGCATAGCTGCTGTTTGTTGAGCTATATGGAAAGCAACAAACAAGTGTTGTTTTGAAGAAAAAAAAACCAATACATAGTCCTATCTCTATTATATGCCATGCCTTTGCCTTGATGAGTTACTAGCATGTGTCTACACTCTACACTGAGCCTGAGGAGGAAAAAGTTATGCTGACTGAAGGTGTGAATGCAATGATGGAGATTATTGCCTTGAAGCTGCTCAACAAGAAATCCAAGAATGATGGGATGCTGAGGATTAAAGACACAAACGAAGATAGGCAGGATGAAGAAAGAACCAACTGATTCTCTGCATCTCTTCAGGAGTCCCTAGCGCTAGTGGCATTTCTGCTTTCAGTCTTACTGTCTCCGTTTATCTGATACCTTGTTAGGCAATGTAAACCCTTGGGTCGTCTTCTACTAGTTTATCGTGTCTGAAACTCTGGATACAGTAGAAGTCTAAGCTTGGGTTTGGTAGATGGTCTCGTCCCTGGTCTTTGTCTTGTTCTGTTTTTTTTTCGGTTAAACCTGCCACTGAAGTGTATTTCCATTACTCGGCTAATGGAAATGGGGGAATGCCCTCGATTTGAAAAAAAAAGTAGATTAGTAGCATAAATCACCACATGATTAGAAGGAAATGCTTTTTCAATGGCCATCTTATTCCAGTTCTTCCAGATATGAATAAATGTGTTTAAAAAAGATCAAATATTAAAAACACAGTAGGTGGTTGTAAGAAATTCTACTTTATAAACAAACCTATTTCCGGGGGGTTTTTTTTTTCCCTTCGCTTCGGACCAGCTCTCTGCTTTTGGCCCAGCGCTACTTCGGCACAGTGTAGTCACGGCTGCAGCCCATCTCCACCAGCCCAATAGACTGCACAGCGGCCCAGCAGTACTCACCCGCCTTTATGTAATACGTACGTCAGCCTCCTGCATTCCTCCGCCGAATCCAGCCCATGCCCAAAGTAAAAAAAAACATCAGGAAGTAATTTGTGCCCTCTAATCTCAAAAAAAAAAAAAATGTGCCTTATGAATTTTATTATGGGAAATAAGAGTAGAAAAAAAATATATCCTAATCTGGACAGAGAACTAATAGGAAAAGGAATCTAACTTGTATCCATAAGCTCGGCTGCTCGCAATCTGCTGCTGCTAGTCGTCTCCTTACCTGTAATTCACTTCAATCATTCAAATCTAATTACTTGTCAAAAAAATCATTCAAATCTAATTCTACAGGCAGACTGGAGTCACTGGATTCAGAGATCTGCCAGCTTTCCAGATTCGATCGCTACTGCCAATAATCAGCAACGACATATACAACCACCTATAACGACTTTATCTCGCTTTATAGCTAGGGTTGTTCTTTCTGAAAAAGGATCGATCTATAGGCCGGGTTGTTCTTCATCTAGTATTCTAGTATATTTATCTATATCAGCTGCACGTCTCTCTCAGTCACTAATAATGACGAATGCACAAAAATTGAAGCCTCAAGATCACGCTGAAGATCGATCAACAATGCATATAAGCTTTCAAAAAAAAAATGAAGGTTTCAAAAAAAAAAAAAACAATGCCTATATATGCACG
>JAKNSH010090739.1:0-10330 GCA_027790015.1 Cymbopogon flexuosus
ACTTAAAGATCTTTTTAATGATACTAATTACTTAGCATAAATATTTATATATTTTAATATATAATTGCCGGTATTTTGAAAACATTAACTTCTCGAGAAGCGAGAATGATATTTATTTTGGGACGGAGGGAGTAGAGAGGGAGGAAAAGTGTGTTTTCAGTCGTGAACATGCCTTCAGCAGCTACAGTACCGCGCCCCAGCACCTTCTCAGCTGCCCCCATCACCGGTGTCGTGCCCTCGCTGTTTCGCGCCGTGGTGCCATGTAGCCCCGTGTAAACAGCCACGTCGAGCTGGAAAGGCTGGAGAATCCTCGCCGGGCGCCATCAATGCCAAAGCCGGCCAATCCCTTTTCTCTTCCTCCCCTCGGCCATTCTTTCTTGCCGCTAAACCAAGCTGCAGCAGCAGCGCCGCCGTGCTCGCGCCGCCAAATCCGCCTTCGCTACCACACCCTTGTCTTCCTGCTCGCGCACGAAGCTTCGCCATGGCGGGCGCCGTCACCTGAGCCTGCTAGCTTCGCCTTTCGACGACCTAGGTGAGAGCCCAGCGCCGCCAGAGCCGTCGCAGTGCTGCTGCCGTAAGCAGCGTTTCTGTTCTATCCGCCGCCGTGTGTAGCTAGCCCAAATGTTGCTGTTTTCTTCGCTAACCTATCCCGATAGTGTCGCGGGCAAGGATGCAGCGACAACCTGAAGAAGATGAGTGATAGCGTATTTTATCGTTTACGTTTTCATTTGTGCCTTGTATGGCAAGTGGGGCCGGCCTGTCGGCGTCTGTAATAACTAAGTACAAGAACCTGCGTTCAGACAGGGGAACGAACATCCATTGAGTAATAGACATTTAGAGAAGCCAAGGTCCGGGGGTTTGCCCGACCTGCTTCCTCTTCGTGCCAACTATCCCGATTTCCTGCTTTGCGTGCTCACGTCGCCGTCACGGGCGGCCACGGGGCGTGACAGATAGATTCGTCTCGTCGAGACAAAGCCAATGGTGGTGGTGGCCTGGCCGGAAACCTCGCCGTCGTCGAGATATCACCGGTCAAAGCCACCTCCCCTGCTAGTCTGTGCACGTGCGAGTGCTCGTGTGCCAGAGCCGGTGATGGCTCGGCCGGTGCATCCCCGGTTACGGGGACGCGGCGGCAGAGAAAAGGAGACGCTAGTGAGCACGGCGGAGGCGGTGCTCACCTTCGGTGCCGGCGGAGAAAGGGTGGTGGTGCGGTGTTGAGTCGATGCAGTGGCGATTCGAGGCCGTGCAGGACGAGCAGCAGCGTCGATGTAGACGTACGAGCGCAGCTCCTCGCTCCGGCGTCCTCCGGTGGCGAAGAATCTCCCCGGCGGCGAGCTCCTCCTTCCGCTTCTCCCCCTTCTTCCTCTCCTCCTCCTCCTCTCCCTTTCTTCTCCTTCCTCGGGCTGGCTAGGCAATTGGTGAGGCCACCGAAGCGGCGGCGGCGGGTGGGGAACCCTAGTGCTCCCGGGGCTCCTACTTATAGAGCGTGGCGTGGCTATGGCGAGCGGCGGGTGGCTGGGAGGCGGTTGATCACGATCACACGGTCGGCGATCCTTGGGGCGAGGGCTGTGGAGCTCGGTGCGGTGCCAGCTGTCCTCGGTGCCCTCCAATTTGGGCCGAGGCCCGGTCGAGAGGAGGGGACAGGCGGGGGACAAGCTTGCTGCTCTGCCATGGCGGTGGCAGAGGCAGTTCGCGTGCGCGTGCGCGGAGCGTGCTCCTGTCGGGCCCACACGCTGATGTGGCGGGCAGTTGGTGGAGATAGGATCGCGGGCGAGGCGACCTGGCGCGATGGCGGCCAAGCTCTACCGCCCGTGATCTTGCGGCAATTTCGTGCGCGGCGCGAAACAGAGGAGGGGAAAAGGAGAGGGATGACAGGCGGGGCCCGGCGTCAGCGGCAGAGGGGAGGTGGCGACGCGTGCGCGGCGCGCGTTGTCGCGTAGCTGGGGCGGCGGCTTGCGGGTGCGGCTGGGCCTCCGCTTTGCTGGGCCGCGAGCGTGAGCAGCGCGTTGCTGGGCTGAGTGGCCAAGGTGGTTGGGCTGGTCAGGCGGGTTAGGCCGAATGGCCTCTCCTTTTTATTTCATATTTCCATTCTCTTTTCTAATTCCTATTTCTATTTAGTGCTATAATTTCCAAGCTAAGCCAAGGCAAAATAATTATACAAGTTGGCCTTGCTTGTATAATTTCATAATGGAGGTCTTGTACATTCTAGGGTCATAGTATTTGAGGATTTGAGAAAGAAATATTTATAGTAGTAAAGGAGTTGTTTGATTTTATTATCAATACATAAAATCAATAAGATCCAAATCACATTTAGGAAGTTAAAAATGCAATGCTTGCTCTAACACTAGGATCAATGGATGCATTTGTAGGGTGGTTTCCTATGTGACACTCACCAAGCATAGGCTGTGTAAAAAAATTTTAATTTGTAGTGATTTTTGATGTGTGGATTTTCTGGGTTGTTACAAAATCTCCTCAACATCACAGGCATAGAAATATCTCCTGACAAGAGTTTCATCCCATGATCTAGACTGGTCATCAATATGATGTGACACCCATCTGAGTCTGCAAATCCGAGTGCCACCAATTGGTTTCATACTATGTGGTTTGGGGATCTTGCCATCACCCACCCTGTACACGACGCCTTTTTTTCAGCAGCTCTAGGCCATGCTCAATTCCCCTCCACGTCGGTGAAGCATCGCCGGCTGGAACCGTATCAAGCAAATTGCCTTGAGGATAATATTTAGCCTGCAAAACTCTCGCACATAAGCTGTCAGGTAGAAAAATAAGACGCCATGCTTGCCTAGCAAGTAAGTAGTGCTTGATTCACTAATTTGAGATCTTTAAACCTCATTCCACCAAAGCCTTTGGGCATAATCATTAGCTTATTATTTCTAACTGATAGGAATAGAGATTTGGTGGGAAAAAATAGCCTCCAACTTCTTTAATTAGATATCTAAATATATAGTGATCCTATTTTTCGGATTTCTTTTTGTCAAAGATGAAGATGAAGAGTGAAGCAGCCCTAGAGTGCGGCGTATATTAGATGGTGCGTCATCTAAACTTTCGCTGGCTAATTTTAGTTGTGGTGTATCCAAACAGCCTACGCTGGAGGCTAAAAAAAGTATCCAAACAGCCTAAACGCTGGAGGCTAAACTGTACACAATCCTTTTAGTTGTTTCAACCTAGCTAAAACTAACCAAAAGGCCTAAATGACCAAATTACCCTAGCTAAAGTTCAGTAGAGCATCCAAACTCTAATGTTTAGCTAGCTAAACAATAGAATTAACGAGGGATAGTGTAATCAAGGATTTCAATTAGCTAGAGAATTTAAACACTAATCTTTAGCTGTCTAAATTTTAGCTCTAGCAATTAGCTAGTTAAATTTTAGTTGGGGTACATCTAAACAGGCTCTCAGAGACTCCAACATCTATGCCAGAATTTGTATACTAAATTAAAGTAGCTGAAATATTTTTTCTTAATCTAATATGAGTTATATAAAAGCATTTAACATGCTTACATCTACGTCTCTAGATCCAGGTTTCCTAAAGCTATCGAGCTAACTATTAGCAGTTAAGGGATCTAAAGAAGACCTAAGTGGAAGTACATAATTACGAAAATATCCACGGTTTTGAACATCGATATGTTTGGGTCCATTCGTGCTCGGAGCAATTCCAACACTCTTTTTTTTTAATAAAAAATTCTAATATTCTCTGTCTAGTGAATAAATGGATAGAGCCTAGCTCTAATTCTTCTTAAATAAAAAAAAAGCAACGAGCCTAACTTCTTAATTGGTTAAATAGAAGGATTATCCAATCTAATTAGACGTTAAAATAGATTAGTGCCTAATATAATGAAAGGTTAGGTTTTCCTATGAGTGGACCCTTTATTTATTTGGACCTAATTATTCTTAATTATGGATTGAAAAGTTAGATCCTTCATAATCTATAGGTATTGAGATTTTGAAAAGTTATATCCTTCATAATCTAAAGGTATTGAGATTTTGAAACGGAGGGAGTAGGTATCTAATTATTTGTGCTACTATTATACTCATTCCGTTCTAAATTATAATTCATTTAACTTTTATGATCCCAAAATTTGACCATTCATTTTGTTCAAAAAAATTTATGCAAACATAGTTAAAATCAAGTCATTTTTGAAGAACTTTTGTTCATGATGAAGCAAGTGATATTTTATATAAATTTTTAAAAAAGACAAGTGGTCGAATTTAGAGTCAAAAAGTATATAATTTAGAACAAGTCAGTATCAAAACAAGCTCTAAATAAATAGTATCATCATGTTAAATCTGGAAATTCCCTTCGATACATGAATTTGGCTCTTTGTAAGAAATATAAGAGAAAACCAGGATTGACATGCCTTAACTGGCATTCCAACCAGTTGGCCCAATATTTCATGAACGTGAACGAAATAAACCCTACCTAGTGCTATAAAGCTGCTGTTGATTATTACAGTCAACTATAGACTCATTTCTGGAGTTGAAAGAATTTTTGAACAGCAAGAAATGTGACAAAATTATTTGACGGCCTCAAACCGTGTTAAACACCCACAGAAGTTCGAGGTGCTGCCAGTTAACCTCTTAAAGCTAAAGCTCCTCCCCATATGCGACAAAAGATATTAGGAAGACAAAACAAGCAGAAGGAAATAATCACATCCGATTCTCAGATGTGATCACAGACTGCGTTTGTAAACTCTGATGTCGTTGCCTTTCCACCAAGATCAGCAGTCCTGAATTTCCCCTCAGCGATGGTCTGGAGGATGGCGTTGTGGATCCGGTTTGCTTGGTCATTGAATTGCAAGTGGCGCAACATCATGACAGCGCTCAGCATAAGGGCAGTCGGGTTCGCAAGGTTCTAGAAACAACAAACAAATCCACTTCGGGTAAATATATAGAAACTGTAATACCAATACATCGAGATGTTAACAGGAGGAACATGCCAGATAACTTTCACATTAAAAGCATCAAGCCATATCTAAATAAGTATCAGATAATTATATATATTAATATTATACATAAAAAAGAAAAACATATTAACTGCTGAACTGCCTTGAAAAATCACAAAACATCATTGAATCAAGTGACCCTATTGGTTCCCTAACATATCATGAGAAACCACAGAAGGTAAAACATAACAAAATATGGTAGAAAGCAGAAAGTGTTCCAAGACCTACACACCTTGCCAGCAATATCAGGAGCAGAACCATGAACAGCTTCTGCCAGACAAATGCCACCTTCACCAATATTGCAACTGGGAAAATAAACAAACAAATGTGAGCATTTGCCGTATCAATTACCCAAGGAAATTAGATTAATCAAAGCAAGTTTACCTGGGTGTTAGGCCCAGGCCTCCGATCAAACCAGCACATAGATCACTAATAATGTCACCATAGAGATTTGGCATCACTAATACATCAAAAAGACCAGGATTCTTCACAAGCTGAAGGAAGATGCAGTTCATTATGAGTTACATCAGTATCAGCGATAGTAAGAAAAAAATGGTATCCTTTAGGCAGGCCATCAGTATCAAGACCACAACAACAGTTGACCCAAAAACAGAGAAACTGACAGAACATACCGTCATACAGCAATTGTCAATGATGACCTCCTCATATTGAATTTCAGGGTACTTCTCAGCCACTTCACGGCAACACTTCAAGTACAAAAAAATCAAGAAAACATAAATTCTCAAGGAAATAAAAAGAAATGCATCCATGAAAAGGAGCAATGGTAGCCCACAAACCTTGAGGAAAAGACCATCTGTCTTCCTCATAATATTGGCTTTGTGGATCGCAGAGACCCTTTCCCGGCCATTGGCCTTGGCATAATGGAAAGCATACTCTGCCACTCTCAAACTTGCTTGGCGGGTGATAATTTTCAAACTTTCCACAACACCTCTCACAACCTGGAGTGAAACTAGGACAAGGTGAAAAAGAATCATGGTAACAATAGTTGAATTAACATGTCAAGAATATGCTCACCTGATGCTCAAGACCACTATATTCTCCTTCAGTATTCTCACGAATTGTCACAAGGTTAACATCATCATATCTGGTCTTGTAGCCTGGCAGGCTGTTGCAAGGTCTGACATTGCCGTAGAGCCCAAGTTCTTTCCTTAATGTAAGATTCAAAGATCGATGACCCTTTCCAATAGGTGTAGCCATAGGTCCTTTCAAGCCAACTTTGTTTTTACGCACCGACTCCAGGCTTTCCCAAGTCAAAAAACTCTCTGTTCGGGGATCAACTTCTGTACCGACATAGTGTTCCTCCCACTCTATTGGTACCCCTGCAACATTGAATACCTGAAATAGAAAAACTAAATTTCAGGACATTGAAGAAACGAGCTACCTTCTCAAATATCACGCATCAATGAACTTCATCCAATAATTAATGACAGTAGCAAGACCAGCAGCACTGCAGATTCTAGCTCAAAGCTGCAGTTTCACAATTGACAATCAGCTTCCTTTTTGCAACCATGTTTGGAAATTCAAGATTTGCATAGCATGGACAAAAATTCATGTCCAGCTAATTGTAAGATCCCATTCCAGCAGAAAATTCTGAGACATGCAAACCAGAAAGAACAATTTGCTGTTGCAATGTGGTCAGCTAATAGATACCAGTCAATACAGAGAGAGAAGAATTGCTCAGCAGCTCTTGAACTTCATGTTGTTCAACCATAAAGGAGACGTAGCTTTAAAGGAATCATCATATAAGACTTTAAATCATATAAAATAATACCCTAGCTACTGATTGTCATGAAACATCCAATAACAGTCCCTACCAAAAGCAAGGGGATAAACTCTCTTAATCACACTTGAATGTAATAAGATATAAATTAAACTTCCAAATGTCGTGTAACCTAGTGTCCTCATTAGGGCATCAAAGATTATAAATATGCCCTATAAGGCTTAGCTAAATTAGCACACAACAAAAAGGGGGGGGGAAAAAGGAATTGCATCATCCAAGTACTCTCTTTAAACACCTATCCAAACTATTCCAGAAAGAAAATATGTATTGCTGACACAAGTGAGTGCCTGCCGCCTGGGCACATTAAAGAAGCATGTCTAATATCTAATCTGGCACAGTGTATCAGGTGAGACGTGTGTGTTTTTGTTGGATACTGTGTGCCTCACAACAGAATATAGCTTAGGATAAGGAAAAAGAAAGAAGAGAGGAGGTTTGCTAGGCCTAAATGAAACTCAAATCTTTTAGTGGAGTGGTCCTGTGTAGATGAATCATTTTAATACTGTTTAACCCATTATTAGTTTATAATCAGTGTGAACTGAAGGAACGTAGAAGGCAAGAGATGAGCAACAGGTTAACATAGATTATCATCATGGAGATGACAAAGCTCACTGTTCTATTCTAAGTCCAGCCTCTTAGGTCTTACCATTCTAGTACTCTGTGCATGAGAAGGTGCCATCTCGGTATTGGACATAAAGTATTCACTACCCACCCTGCTGACCTTCGATGGTCATAAAATAAAAAAATGCAGGAGCAGCCCCTGAAAGGGTGTCACTTAGGTCCACGAACTTTGAATACTCATTTCTGGCTCCCCTAAACTTGTTAAGTGGTACACCGCAGTGGTCAGTATGGCCTATGCAGTCCACCACTTAGCCAGAAACGCATTTTCAGAGTTCATAGACCCAAGTGACATGGAAAATTTTAGGTGGCGCTCATGCATTTAACTATAAAATAATTTAATAATTTACAAAGACAATATGATATGCCAAATAAGACATACAAAGTAAAGCAGTACTTTTAAAAGTATTCAGCGATAACAGCTTTATCTGTGTAAATCAAAGGCTGTCATTGCTATGTATACTGACAAATATAGCCCCAGTTGAAAGAACAATTCCCTAGCTGATCCAAACCAAAATAGCAAAATATATACTGGCTACTGATGCTTTTTTTATACATAATTTTTCTATGCCTTGACCCTCAAGTGCGACATGAGGACCTAGTGCCTCACATCACATTTGCCTTCAACTGCAATACTGCATTGGATCCAATCCAATAACGAGAGTTGATACAGTGAACGCAACAATAGCAGTGTCTATACAGCAGTCACTGAATGTATACTTCATATATATAAAGCATTTCAGACAGAATTGGCCAAGGTGCAGATCAAAAAATCCCAAAATAATGAGCGCCATAAATAACTGGTAGGGACATACTCAGAAAACCACAAATGACTATCCCACTTCAAGATCGATATCAAAACAGAAAAATAATAGAAATACACACAAGTGACAAATCACTTTTTTTTTTTTGAAGAATACAGCCTGCTTAGTTCTAAAGTGCTCCTCCGGCAATAAGAACCAACTGCTTTCGATAATAGCATCCCCACATGGTCACCCAAACTGTTATATGCTAGTGTCGGATCAATATTCACAAAGAACCCCACAGAGATAAACTTTGCATTAGCAAGGCACATATGCTGGAGTTTGCATTTAATTTAAAGGGCGTACCCAGTGCCGTAGGCTCCCGCGCTGTGAGGGGTCTGGGGAAGGGATTTCAGCGCCAAGCCATACCCGCACATAATGTGCGGAGGCCGGGGCTCGAACCCTGGACCTTCCGGTAACAGACGGTAAGACACTACCGCTGCACCAGGGCCGCCCTTCAGTTTGCATTTAATTTATAGCTACCATATTGTGGAATACAAGATGATTTTTCTTTCTCATGCCAGTATGCCACTAACTAGAATCGATTTAAAACCATAACAAATGCTAGCTCTTGAATATAAGATATACATTATGTTTCAGATGCTATGAAAAGTAAATGTTAATCTATTTTGTTACCAGAATAACAGAAACGGGCATTTGGTGTGCTAATGATTGTCACCATAGTATTGCCCCTATCTTACTAACTCCAAGTGGTCAAGTTCATTATTATTACATAAAAAATTGTTCTGGCTCTTTTCTAGCCTGATGATGAAAGAAAAAACTTAGGAGTTAGGTCAGACAAAAAAGTGAACATAGATCTTTCTAGGCGTCAAAAAACAGTACACCATCCTGCATGCCATGGACAATATGTTCCTACAAGCTTAGCTTCAAAATAGCTTTTAGTTTGTCCATCAAACAAACGAACTTTCTGATTTACGTGTAGACAATCCAAAATATTGCACAAAGGAACCAAACCGAACCCAAATTCCGTACCTTCTTGACAGACTCGGCGATCTCTGGCCCAATGCCATCGCCGGGAAAGAGCGTGGCACGGATGGTCTCCCCGCACTCGGTTGAAAACGGCACCACAGTCGGTGCCAAAGCCCTGCCGGTTACCCGCGGCAGGACAGTCCCCTGCAGCAGCCTCCGGAGCGCCATGCCTGCCCACCACAGCCCTGCAATTATTTGGATTGTCTAAATCAGATAGTTCATTTGTTTGATGGACAAACTAAAGCTATGTTCACGATGGAACATTTCATAGGTTAACTCCGATAGATTAAACGGAACCCTGCCACAAAACAAGATATAGCAGATGATGAAATTGATTTTATCTGCGAACCAGCTACAACCATCCAAGGACTCACAGGTACTGACAAGTTAACAATCCTCATCTACTGTTGTCAAAAAAAAAAAAAAACAATCCTCATCTACGAACCCTAACAGCGCGGATCTAGCCCGACTCCACTGCCTAGGGTACTAACCATGGATCACCGATCTCGAACCATCTGGAATTAAATTATTGTCCTAAAGGGACTATAATCACAAGAGCGTAGCAAGTTAACCAACCATCATAACGAGGTAGCAGACCATGGATCGGCGATGTAATCTAGAGAGACTAGAGAGAGAAAGGATGATCGCCGTACCTTGAAGCGGGGGATCGCGAGGAGACGAGGGGATTCCGGGGATTGGGGATCGGGTTGCGTGTGCGCTCCGAACAACACGAGAGAAGAATAGGTTGGGGAAAGAAGCTGGGACGGGGCTGGCTATTGTAACGGCGGCAGGCGAGGAAGGGAAAGAGAAGGGGTCTTTTACGTGTATACCATTATAAAAGTTTGGAATCTCGTGTATAAGAATAGGTTCTATCACGTATATCCCTGGTTGTCAAACTTTCTTTCCTCCGCGCCATTCCGTCTGCTGTCCGTTTGTTTTCCGACGTTTTGGAGACCTGACGTGTGGGGCCGGCCATGGAAAATAACCTTGTTGCCCATGGGCTTTGATAGACTGCGTGGCTCTCCCCATCCCCATCTCTCCCGATTCTTCTCCTGCTCGTCCTCTTTCCCCATCCCCAAACCCTAGAGGCGATTGGCCCGGCGCGCACGGCCTGGTTGCGGCGGCGGCGGCGCACGGCGGCGGGGCGGGGCAGGGCCTGGTTGCGG
>JAKNSH010091018.1:0-11329 GCA_027790015.1 Cymbopogon flexuosus
CGAAAAACTCGAAGCTCGTTAGCTCGCTCAGCTCGTGGCTAGCTCGGCTCGTCTCGACTCGGCTTGTTAGGATAACAAGCCGAGCCGAGCCGAGCCAAGATTTTAGCTCGTTAGCTATAACGAGCCAACTCGAGCTAGCTCGCGAGTTACTCGCGAGCCAAACGAGCTACAGATCGAGAGAAAAATTAACACAGTTTATATTAGTTTTCTATTAGTTCATGCCGTGCATTATATATTTTAACATATATTAAGTTTTTTTTCAAATAAAAACAACCACATGTATTTAATTTTGTATTATTACTAATTTTAAATTTTAGATAAATAGAAATATTATATTTTTTATGTATTTCCATGTCTGGCTCGCGAGCTTGACGAGCCAGCTCGAGCTTTTAACGAGCCGAGCCGAGCTGGATTTCTAGCTCGTTAAGATAACGAGCCGAGCCGAGCTGGCTCGTTATCTTAACGAGCCAAAACGAGCCGAGCCGAGCTCGGCTCGTTATCCAGCCTTAGTTGTATTGGTATATGTGAACACCTCCTAGCTACTTTCAGATTAAGTGAGCTTCACGACAACGGTGCACATGTGCATATATGGTCCAGCTGTTCAATGAAAGATTTCTGATTTTCTATGTCTGTTGGTCTGTCAGGTTTGCAGTGTAAACCTCATGGAGGGTGATATGATTGTGAGTGGTTCAGATGGACTTTTTGACAACATCTTTGATCAAGAGATTGTTTCTATAATTTCTGAGTCACCTGGTGTAGATGAAGCTGGTAAGTTTCTTGCTTCCACACAGGGGTCATTGGACCACATATTCCAGAAATCCAGCCCCTTCTAAAACCATATTTAAACTTTTACACAGCAAAAGCGTTGGCAGAGCTTGCCAGAAAACATTCAGTGGATGTCAGATTCGATTCACCCTACTCAATGGAGGCCCGGAGTAGGGTGAGATAAAAACATCTCTTATAACACTCTCTTCTACATGTTTACATCATCGATAATGGAACATATTGCACTCCGGATATGCAGGGTTTCGATGTCCCCTGGTGGAAGAAGCTACTTGGAGCCAAACTAATAGGCATGCATAAGCTCTTTATAAGATGTCATGCTCTTTACTCGGTATGTACAATAGCAAGATCAGTAAGCTCATTGGTCCCCCAAATTTTGTAACTGTAGGTGGTAAGATGGATGACATCACAGTTGTTGTCGCACAAGTAAAGACAGTAGTGGTCCCGGAGGACGAGGTAGACCTACAAACCACTCAATTTGATAAAAAGCAATGCCGTTTCATCTTTTTTGTTTAATATTTTGTTGATGTGAATATGTGCTGTTTCAGGGTGGCGA
Organism: Cymbopogon flexuosus; assembly: GCA_027790015.1. Taxonomy (NCBI): domain Eukaryota; kingdom Viridiplantae; phylum Streptophyta; class Magnoliopsida; order Poales; family Poaceae; genus Cymbopogon; species Cymbopogon flexuosus. The sequence goes on from JAKNSH010091018.1 coordinate 1,340, forward strand.
CACAGAAGAACAAAAGGGTAATGAACAAGGCGCTGCTGCTGTGGTTGCATCTGCGGAATAAAATGAATGATCGAGAACAAGCTTGAGTTCTTGGACCATTTTCTCTTCATTATTATTTTTTCTGTGACTGTATTATACTGCACAATGCACATATAAAGCAATTGAAGCAACATGAGTTTATGTCATTGTGTGTAGCTGTATTTATACTTCTTACAAACTGGGTGTAATAACTGAACATATGCAATCAAGTTTGGTACATGAATACATGATTACATACTGTATCAGCCTAGTGCCCTGTGTTTATACCATTTCAGTTGTTGAAATACGCCTTCGAAGCTGGGATACGTATTACTCAATGCCGCTTGTGACCTTTCGTTTTCCCCGAGCAAAGGCGAATCAATCGCTAAACCCACGGAAGCCCGAACCCTAAGCACAGCGCTCCCCGCCTCCGCATGGCCACATCCACGAAGGCGGCGGCCGCCGCCGCGCGGAAGAGCGCGCTGACGGATCAGAGGTTCTCGGAGCTATCCCCCGCGTTGTCCCCAGAGGTGGTGGAGGCCCTGGACCGGGGAGGCTTCCAGCGGTGCACGCCCGTGCAGGCGGCGGCCATCCCGCCCCTGCTGTCGCACAAGGACGTGGCCGTCGACGCCGCCACAGGCTCCGGGAAGACCCTTGCCTTCATCGTCCCCGTCGTTGAGATCCTCCGCCGCCGCTCCTCCCGGCCCAAGTCCCACGAGGTCGCCTCACCGCTCCTGACCTCCACACATCCTCTGCTCTGAACTTCTGCTACCTCCGACAAAAATCTGCAACCTTCTTCTCACTTTCTGATCAATTAATGAATCGATATGTTGTATTTTTGCAGGTTCTTGCTCTCATTATCTCTCCCACGAGAGAATTGTCCTCGCAGATATACAATGTGGCCCAGCCCTTCTTCGCGACCCTGAATGGCGTGTCGTCCATGCTCCTGGTGGGTGGGCTGGATATCAAAGCAGAGCTCAAGAAGGTAGATGAAGAGGGCGCAAACATACTAGTGGGCACTCCCGGGAAGCTGTGTGATATTATGCACACGGACGCTCTAGAGTACAAGAACCTTGAGGTGGTTTCAGAGACAACGGAACCCTGTGTGCGATCCTTGTTCTGATGAATTTGGTGTGATTGCGGTATTGATGTTAGCTCCATTCGTTTTTGTATATGCATGGAAAGCAGATTTTGATCCTAGATGAGGCTGATAGGCTCTTGGATATGGGATTCCAGAAGCATATTAACTTCATACTTTCAATGTTGCCGAAGCTGAGGAGGACTGGGCTTTTCTCAGCTACCCAGACAAAAGCTGTTGCGGACCTATCCAAAGCAGGGTTGAGGAATCCTATAAGGGTTGAGGTTAAAACAGAGGCAAAGTCCACAAACAAAGATGTTGGTCAGCAAGAGCTTGGTCCATCAAAAACACCGTTGGGGCTTCGGTTGGAGGTTCATTCATTATACTTCACATTTTTTTTATGATCATTATGATCATGTGTTCTCGTTTTCTTGAATTCTAGTTGTTCTCTACAAAATCATAAGCTTGTTTTGGTGCAGTATATGATATGTGAAGCATCAAAGAAGTCATCTCAGCTTGTTGATTTCCTTGTGCAGAATAGTGGGAAGAAAATAATGGTGTAAGTACATGATGAACTGAAATTTATGTTTGGCGACTTATTCTTAGTTGTGTGCAACTTTTGAACCCCCCTATCCCTATTGATTGCAGATACTTTGCAACATGTGCTTGTGTAGATTATTGGGCTGTTGTTCTTCCACTGATTGACTCACTTAAAGGTTCTCCAATAATTCCTTACCATGGGAAGATGAAACAGGTTATTAGAGCAAAGCACTTTGTTTTCATGCTCCCCCTGTCCAAAAATATGAGGCGCATTTTGACTGTCTAGAAGTGAGTTTTGACAGGAGATTTCTCTTTGAACATTTTAGTAATAGTTTTACAATCACAACAGTAAGAATGTACAGTTGAATATGAATCCAGTTATATCATTTTTCAGTCACATATTATTGTTATATTAATTTGTTGGTCAAACATGAATTTGGACAGTCAAAACATGCCTTACATTTCTGGACAGAGCGAGTACCAAGTCACATTACAGCATTTCGATGTGATACAAGTGGTATTCTAATGACTTGCTTCCCAGTGGTTTTCTTCATACTGATTTCATCTATCCTTTCCCCCCTAAAATGTAGAGCCTTCGAGAGAAAGCTTTGGCATCATTTTGTGCTCTTTCAAGTGGCGTTCTAGTCTGCACTGATGTTGCAGCAAGGGGTCTTGACATACCAAGTGTTGACCTGATTGTGCAGGTTATATTCTGCTCTTTCCTCCCTAAATTTGAATCTTCATGTTCAGGCATCAGCTGATAGTAAGGATGCATGTTTGTTCACCCAGTATGATCCACCTCAAGATCCCAATGTTTTCATACATCGAGCTGGCCGTACAGCACGTTATGATCAAGAAGGGGATGCTATTGTGTTTCTCTTACCAAAGGTATTTTGTGCTGTGATGAGTTTTTTCGTTGTTCATTCTAGAAGTGAAAGTAGTTCTTGTATTTATTTGCTATATGCGCATGTCTGTGCAGTTCTTTAGCAAAAAAAGAACATAAGGTTACTTGCACTGCAGGAGGATACTTATGTTGAGTTCTTGAAACTTCGAGGTGTTCCTCTCACAGAAAGATGCCCTGCAAACACTGATGATGTCATACCGCAGGTGGGTTCTCTTGTACAAATATCGTTTAGAGATGGAGATGTACCTTAGGTTTTTTAGTGCAGATACCACTTGAAATGTCAGTGACATCATGCTATGGTAACGTAGAAAGGTTACCCCGCTTAGGAGACCAATTTCTAATTATTAATTAATAACCAATAATGCCACTTTGGTCTGCAGATTAGAAGTGCTGCGCTTGAAGATCGTAATATCATGGAGAAAGGACTTAGAGCATTTGTCTCGTTTGTTCGAGCATACAAGGAGCACCACTGCTCCTACATTTTCAGGTGGAAAGACCTCGAGATTGGAAAACTAGCTATGGAGTATGGTTTACTCCAGATCCCATCCATGCCAGAAGTGAAGCATCATTCTCTTTCACTGGAGGGATTTATTCCTGTTGATGATGTTGATATTACACAAATCAAGTACAAGTAAGAACTCTATCCCCAAACGTAATGTATTTTGCTTTTTTTTATGTGTCCTGTTTTTAAGTAACAGCTAATTTGTTGTGTCGGATCTTGTAGTAGATGAAATATCTATATTTGAATGAGAATATGTGGATCGTCCACATTTGAATGATAATGTTTGAAACATAAAATTCTTCCTCTGTCCTGAGTCCTGCTAAAGTAAAAACTCAAATATCTTACCGCCAGTATTTTGTGATTTCAACTTTTCAAGTGACCAAGTCTGCATTGAGGTTGCCTTTTCCTTTCCTTTTCCAAAACCCACTCAACAGTTCATAGTCGAAAGATGGTGTTTTTTGTATGGTAGTATCACATTGGGGTTTACATGATTTTTATCTTGCTTCACTGTAGGGATAAAGCTCGAGAGAAACAACGCAAGAAGGCACTGAAAAGGAAAGCAGAAGAGGAAGCTCAAAATCCAAAGCCAGAGAGGAAGAGAGCTCCAGAGAAGCCGGAGAAACCAAAGCGGAAGAAGACAGGCAAGCAGCGTCAGTCAATCCAAACCAAGGAGGATCTGGATGAGCTGGCACATGAGTACCGGCTTCTGAAGAAGCTTAAACGTGGAGACATAGATGAAGAGGAGTACGAGAAGCTCACGGGGTTCGGAGATTCTGATGGTGAAGCTTCGGATGACGATGCAAGCAACTTGGACGAGAGGAAGGAGAAGGGCAACAAGGCGCAGAAGAAGTTCAAGCAGAGAGGAAAAAGCAAAGGTGGGTCTAAGAAGTTTGAAGGGAGGAGTAAAATGATGAGCAGAAGGAGATAGGGAACCATAGAATGTTGTTGGATAAATAATTTTTTTTTAAAAAAATCCTGATCGAATTTTACAGCAGTTGGAATTTTGCACAGAAGCTATGCATGCCCCACGGCTAGCTAGGGCCTTTTTCTTTGGTTTGATGAATGATGATGGGTGCTGAGCGGGAACTGGATGGGGCCTTTGATATGGGATCCTCTTGCTATCTGAATCCTTCAGTTCAGCTAAAGGCCGAAAGAAGGATTACTATCACCTCTGGTCATTGGTCATATATAATGGTAAAAAAGATACAAACAACAGTAACTTCGAATTGTCTACTTTAAAATACACGATTGAAAATACTCACAAATCTCATAAATTCAAAGGTTCCCAAGAAAATGCCAAAAAAAAAATAAAAATACACAGTCGAATACAACAGATATTTTGAAGTAGTTTGTGCTCATGTTTTGCGGAATATTTCCTCGAAGATGCAATTTGACTTGGTGTGGTCTCTGAGGGCTCTGAGGTCACAATTTGACCACTAATTCTTCCCCTTATTAAAAATAGCAAATTGTTGGTGTGTTATAGTGGAATGTATGACCTGTTGCGAGGTTACCTGCACTATATACAGCTCAGAAATTTATTCAACGATAAAATTATATGTTTCAATATTTTTCGAAATTGAACTCTGACCATCATGACGCCAGACACTCTTTGGGCATCGAGGAAAATAAAAAACCAATGAAAGAATCCCTTGTCTTTCTAGGGTCTGTTTGGATTTCATCCTCACAATGAGATTATGGATTGTAATAGTCAATGTAGAATGTAGATTTTGAATAAAAAGGAGTGCTGGATCTCATTTTTAAAGTGATTATTGTCTTTGTATAGTAAAAATCACCAGATAGTAGGTTTCAAGTAGATAGTTGAATTCTAAATTCTCATTCTAAAAATCAAAGTGCTTATATCTTATTCTCTTTTTTCTTAAGAGATCCAAACATGGCCTTGTTTTTTTTTTGTGACATGAAAACATGACCTTGTTAATATTATATAGCAAACGTGTTATTTGTTCTAAATCAGACTCCATACCATCACTGCACATATAAACCCGTGCACAATTCTAAATTGTACGAGTGCATGTAGAGGGTCTAGATCATAGACAAGACGCGTTGCAACAGGCCGTGTTTAGATTGGGGTGAGAAAGTGAAAAGTTAGAATTCTGGGCACTGTAGCACTTTTGTTTGTATTTGACAAATATTATCCAATCATGGATTAATTAGGCTCAAAAGATTCGTCTCGTGATGTTCAACTAAACTGTGTAATTAATTTTTATTTTTATCTACATTTAATGCTCCATGCAAGCGGCTAAAAATTGATGTGATGGTGATGTGATGGAGAGAGAGTGAAATTTCTAGCAATCTAAACAAGGCTGCACTAACTTGAAAACACGAATTGTCTTGGAATTGGACTCCACACGGTGATTCATGTAGTGCATAGATATGTGCTCTGATGTCTACGCTCGCTCCTGTCTACACAAATAGAAGCTGAGAGAGTGAACGATGAAAACGTACCATACTTCAAGATTAGCAAATGGTGAATGCCATACTTCAAGATCAGCAAATGGTGAATGCCTTAAACTTGTCAAACGTTTATATGTACGCACCATCGATCTCGAATGAACATGCCTGCCTCATTATCCTAAGAATGTCCATGCAAGATAGGACGAGCTGAGCTCACTTAAAAAAAAAGGAAAAAAATGCTCGTTGACTGGCTTTGTACTAAATGCAAGTTACTCGCTTCGTCCCCGCTGGCTTTGCACAGGATCAACTCTGCAACAGCCGCGCAGCTTTATGTCGCAAGCCCGTCGTGTAAGTGTATTAATTGGCTACTGCTCAAGCGGTACAAATGTACAATCATTCAGACACTAAATGAAAAATTCAATCAACAAAATGTCATTTAAGATGTCAAATACAATAGAACACAAATAGGAAACCTCAGCCGCTAAAACATGAATGCTGGTTCGCCATCTGCACGCCCAGGCAATGTCTGATTGGTGCAAGGAATGGACAATGTTGTCAAGCACTGCCTCCAGCACAATTAACCAAGGGCGTGAACTCCCAGGCTTCTCACCAAAGGCCTCACAGGGCATATGAAGCAACAATTCACACAATTCTGCTCTTCTATTTATATATAAATCACCACTTTAACACGTCATATCATGTTGCTGAGCACGATGAGTTAGGGCACAAGTGATGGAGCTGCAGCCATGATCCAAGAATAGGCTCTTTACTAAAATAAGCTAAAAGTCACCATCTATATGAAGCCAGATGTTTGTGGCAACCTAAGCTAAGTACATGCTACAGTCTTAAGTTAAAACCCCTCCATCCATTCAAACAAAAATGGATATGTAACATTCTATGAATGTTGGTTGATATGTCGTCTAATAAACACGAAATCTAATAAACCTATCACATAGAACAAAACCGCCCCACCTGTTCTTCACAGCAAAATCCAAAGCTTACAGGAGTGATCCACCGGCTGAGGTACCATGTGGAATGTAAGCATTAGATTAGTAACAAAGAGAAAACAAAGAAATATGCAATCATAACAGTTCGGCACTCACCTGAATAACATCACAAACCTACCAGCATTTGGAGCTTATATCCATCTGCCTCAATGCAAAAATTCATACAACATAGATCAATCACTTTTGGACAAACATAGGTCCGACCAAGACTCGTGTATGACAATTTAACATAAGTCCAATAAGGAAAGCAGACAACCTACCTTATGCGCCTGTATGAGTACAAATCCGTAGAACAGGAATAGAAATGGTTTCTCAAAGACGACAATCACAGTAACAAAATTAGTTGTTTTCAGTATGGCCGTGAACGCGAACCACCGCCCTGGTTTCTATTGGGTCCATGGCCCCCGCCATCTCTGTAATTATCCCTGCGTCCACCACCACCATATCCACCACCGCGGCCACCGCTGCACACAACAACACAGTCCAAATTACATAAGCGGGGATCCACATGAATCGTGATTTAGCATACAAATTGGAAGCGCTTCCCTCTCCTTGCCACATTCAATTCGTAAACATTAGCACATGACAATATAGCAGCACAACAAAATGTAATTATTTCCTCTGTTGCGACATACAATCTATTTCCCCTCCCATCAGTGAATTTTTAATACTATACGGTATTGCAATCATCACAAATATTTTACTTTTAGATCTGCGAAGTTATAGGAGAGTTCAAGCCAACAAAAGCAGATAATGTAACCATTCACCACCCATGTATTACTTATTTAGAAGAATATTATAAAAGGGCCTGAATGAAAGCACAAATCATGACCTTTTGAGCTGTGTTTCTGATCAACCATTAGTATCTTATGTATGATAGAACATGCAAATAAAAATTCATAGAGTATGGAATTCAAATACCAGTACCACTTGATTCAATTTGATATGGCAATCCACACTTTGCATCTAGCAGATAAACAGAAAAAACCTACTTACCCATGCCCATAGGAGGGTGCTGGTCTGGGTGCTGATTTCTCAGCCATCACAACGCTGATTTTGTAGCCTCTCATGTCATAATCTACAACATGGACAGAATAGATGCATTAGAAACTGAACTGGACTATGCATTGGGATGTCACTAACAGTGAAAATTCGACAGCAATCTTACTATTGTAAAATCCACCAGCTGAGTGAGCAGCAGAAGGATCTTCATAAGCAAGGCAAGCATCTCCTTTGGCTTTTCCAGAGTCATCAGTGTATATTTTTATGTTCCAGGGCCACTGATCTTTGTAACCACGTTTTTGCTTGATCCTTCCAACCTTTTTTTTTTAAAAAAAATAGCCACAAGCATTGCAGAATCGTCCGATGCAAAGATAACACAAAGATGAACGACAACAAATTAAATAAATGAATTGGTTTCAACAGCATGATAGCTCATGCAAAAACAAGACGAAACTCTAAAAAAGTGATGATTGTTGATTGATAATAAGAATCTAAAAATGGAACTCTAAGAAAGTGTTAGTTAATCACAAAGACTAAACATAATGTGAAACCAACTGTATATAGAAAGGAAAGGCGAAGAGAAAAATCAGTTCCATACTAATATCCTAAACAAATAAGCTAAAAATCTAAGAAACACAATAACAACCAAGGATGCAGTGAAACATCAAGACTTGATTTGATGTAAGCAATAACATTTGCCATCACCAGAAGTCACATTAGAAAATTGCATGGATTACATAGAATAATTAGTTAATTACTAAAGGTTGTTCTACCTATTCAGTAGTAGAACTTTAGGTTAAACACATAACTATAGTGAGCACAATTAATGGTCTACAAATCTAACTAGCCAATTAGAGAATTCTGTTAGAAATTATAAAAAATATATCACTAGAGAAAATGATAATCGTGTAAAGCATACAATTGCTATTGCACAAAAGGAAGTGATGTAAATTGATTTATACCTGGCCAATTCCACCAAATAGCTCCTGTAATTCGTCAACAGTGACATCAGGAGGCAGATTTGAGATGTAAATCCTTGCATTGTCACATGTCTCATCACAATTTTCATCACACTGCTTAACTTTTCCAGCTGGTTCAGGCTCAGCACTACCAGTATAACCGCCGCTGCCGCCGCCGCCGCCATGATAAGGTGGCGGTGCACCCCCAGATCCTCCACCCCCAGGCATGGACCGGCCACCATATCCACCATCATATGTAGGAGGCAGACCCCCTTGCCCCCCTGGGGCACCACCATATTGGTGTGGAGGCGGGGCACCATAGCTTGGTGGGTATGAGCCTGGGCCACCACTGTAGCTATTAGGAGGCGGCACTGCAGAATCTGAACCATAAGCATTGTTGCCTCCATAGGAGCTCGGAGGCGCTGCATAATCACCCGCAGGACCACCATAGGAAGGAGGACCTTGTGGAGGAGCTTGTCCATAGCCACCGGCATTGTAGCCACCTTCACTACCCCTTTGATTCTCCTGATCTCGTCCCCCATAGCTGCCACCTCTGCCACCACGTTGGTCATCAAAACCACGGTCACTACCACCACTTCGATTGTATCCTCCTCTGCCCCCACCTCCTCCATCTCTGTCAAAACCACCTCCTCCAGAACCATAATCACTACTGCCACGGTTGTAGCCCCCGCCACCTCCACCAGACCTATTATAACCCCCACCACCCCCACCTCCACTTGGGCAAGGTGCTCCACACTTGTTGCATTCAGTCCTCCTCGCAAAGTTCACATTGCCACAACTGCATCAAGATTCATAAATTTTTCAGGATATATACATCAAGAAACCAGTTATAATAAAATGATTAAACTGTCTGCATCGTGGAAGAACTAATAAAGCTAGATACAAAGAAAAGAACACGTGTATGGAACTATCCAAAACAATAAACCATAAACCTTTCCTATAATCCTAATCAAATGTATACATCTATGAACTACAGAATAAATTAAAATCCATAAAAAGTCAGCTTTCTATCTTCATCACTTGCCATCTATCCCTAAATCTTTTGGAATTATAATGAAATCAAGACACCCAATGCTTCAATCCATAGAATCTTATGAAAGTCATGTAAACAAAACAACACAAACAATAGGAAGCTATATACCATCCAGCTGCACACCATGCCGCATGCAGATCATGATTATACTAAATCATAATGATTCAATCTCCCAAACACCGCAACAAACATCACAGCAGTTTTACTTGACTCGAGTCTACACGCCAGAATTCTCACCACAGAAAGGAACAACACGATTAAACGAATTAACAAGCTATTGAAAACGCACCTTGCGTCAGGGCAAACCCAGTCGCCTTCGCGTCCACCCCCGCGCCCGCCACCGCCTCGGCCACCTCCGCCACCACCACCACCACCTCGTCCTCCGCCACCGAACCCGCCGCCGCCACCGCCTCGGCCACCTCCACCGCCATACCCTCCACCCCCCCCCCCCCCTCCATACCCCCCCCCCCCCCCCCCCCCCCCCCACCCCCCCCCCCCCCCCCCCCGCCCACGG
>JAKNSH010091300.1:0-10843 GCA_027790015.1 Cymbopogon flexuosus
CCGCTGCGTCGGTAGTTCAGACTGCGGGGGGGTGTTGGAGTATATGAGTTGTGGCCCATGAGGCTAGGCCCATGAGGCCCATGTATGACAACTATATAGCCACCCATCTAGGGTTTGGCCTAATCAATGGAGAATACCTAAGTCTAACACTTTCTATTTCTTTGTTTATGCAAACTAATCATTCTTTACCATGCTCATTTAGAGTGGTGTGCGCTTCACTGTTCAAGCAGTTGCATCAGCCTTATGTGTAAATAAATGAATAATGTGCAGAAATGCACCAAATCGAAAAGTATGACCAAGTTTCAAGAACATGACATGAACAATGGCTTATTAAATCAAGTGCTGATGTAGCATAATGGTGCTATTCCTTTAGATAGTAGAAAACTAGAATACTTGTTTCTCAAGGTTGTAATGGAGAATGCTTGACCTTTAAATTTAATCTTCATTTCCCCTTTATTATTGCTGATCTAAGTTGTTCTTTGTCAGAGCACTTCAAGTTGGTTAAGATGGACAAAAAAATTGCAGCCTTTACTTCACCACTCAAGGCAAACCATACAAGAACAGTAAATGTATCTTCATCTGGTGTTTCTCGAGCAGCTACCTTATTGGGCTTGGAGGAGAATACCCTTTCAACACAATTTTTTGGACATGTGAGTGATAAGTTAGGTACAAAAATAACTGTTAAGCGGGGAAATCCAGAACACAGGCTTGATGTTGCATCTACAAGTGCAATTTCTAGTGGCATTCATAAGGGTACTTATCCAACAGAAAACCCCACACATATGGATAGACATCATCAGTTTGGATTTTCTAAAAGTACTACCTCTGATGCTGGTGAGCATTCTATCAGGTTCAGCACTGCAGGTGGCCGATCAATGGCTGTCTCTGCTGATGCATTACAACGTGCAAAAAGCCTTTTGGGTGATTCAGATTTAGTGGTTTCTCCAAATGAAGGTCACTCTTTGGCATCAGCTATAGAGAAGCTACCCAAATCAACTATTTCTCCAAAAGGAGATGTATCTAACTTATCAAATGGAACTAGAGCAATAGGATATGCTGTATCTGATGCCCCTAATCAGTTTCGCACGGGAAGGGAATATCGTCCAATCAATGAAATTCCAAAGGTCCCCAAGCCTCCCTCCAGATGTTTATCTGAAGGCAGCAATGTGAGTAACGCTAAAGACAAGACCCAGTGGCACAATGTGCCAGCTGGACCATTGGTTGACATCACTAACCACATGGCTACATGTTCTGGAAATATGGACCGCTTAGCAAATGGAAAGAGAATATTTGGGGGAAGAAACTCCATATCTCCATTCAAACGGCCCCGTTCTTCCAGGTCCTTTGATATACTCTCTGTCTAGCAAGTTTTAAACTCTTTCATATCATGCTTCTGATACATCCTTGGTAAAACTGGCTAGGTTCATCACGCCAATTAAAAACAGCAAACTATCTTCTGCTGGTAAGCTGATGGTGATACATAGTAAACACGTTCTCCAGAATCATTCCTACTTGATTGGCTGGACTATTTTTCACAGGAGATTCCATAGTGCCACCAATGCAGATCAGTCCCTGTAGGACAGTGCTATCTGCACGATATCCTTTCCAACATCAAAGGAAAAATTACAAAGAATATTTTGGTGGCCCTCCTTGCTTCAAATTTTTGGTACAGTGTTGCATCCTTGCATTTAATTTCTGCTGATTTGTTATTTCCTAAGTTTGGTAATTATGACTAAAAAAAAGTTTGGTAATTATGAATCTTTTCTTGTAAGCAGACTGAACATGTAACTGATGATGTGAAGCTCATGGATGCAAGAAGAGCTGAGAAGTTTAGGTTTCAGCTTACAGATACTGGTGCAGAAGAGTTTCAGAAAATGCTGCTCACATGTGGTGCTTCATTGTCATGTGCAACTAAAGAGTAAAGATCATTCTTGAATGTCATCTTCCTCTGTTTCATGCTGATTACAAGATTGACCTTTACGGTTATCTGTATTGTGGGATTAGACAGATTTGGATTAGGATGTGGGGTGATATAATGTTAACCTTTAATAAAAAAGAGTGAAGGCTTCTGCTCAATAACCCACTAGAAAAGAAAATTCATAATATAAGAAAGTACGATGTTAGGTAACTTGATGTGGTGCTTTCGCTCAATAAGTGACACATTAAAAACAATGTTTGATCATTCACTTTCCACTTCATGTGTTTACTTAAAACTTTATTTGACTTGATTGTGATAAACTTTCAGACATCCCTGCTATCAAGTCACTTTAGTTTTCCTGTTTTAGATGGGTCAGTAACCACTATAAATGGATCGTGTGGAAACTTGCTTCACTGGAGAGATGCTACCCAACTAGAGCTGCTGGTAAATTCTTGACTGTTGACAATGTTCTTGAGGAGCTTAAGTACCGGTGAGATGAAAGTCATGTCTTCTATTTTTCCATTTCAGTTGTGGATGCATATGATTTTAATCATGAAATTTCATGGATTTAAGGTATGACAGAGAAGTGAATCATGGTCATCGGTCAGCAATAAAGAAAATTTTAGAAGGGAATGCTTCACCATCTTTGATGATGGTCTTGTGCATTTCAGCTATTTACTCTTGTCCTGACCAGAATAACAATAAGTTGGAGGTTAACAAGGTAGATACTAATGAAGACAACGACGACAACCAAAGCTTGTCAGCCACTAATAGAAACATGTCTGCAAATATTGAATTAACGGATGGATGGTATGTGGTTGTGTTCACCTTATTGCATTGCATTGAAACTGAATGGCGCCATAAGTCCCACTGTCTGCTTCTTCACAGGTATTCACTTGATGCATCATTGGATATGACACTTTTGGAACAACTAAAGAAAAGAAAGCTTTTTATAGGGCAGAAGCTTCGGGTAATATGATATTTTTCATTTTTCAAGAGACATGGATGTAGTTATTACAAAATTCTAACATGTTTAACCTAATATGCTTTCCATCTTGGCAGATATGGGGAGCTTCTTTCTGTGGTTGGTCTGGGCCAGTGTCATTTCACGAGGTTTGCCTAATGCATGTCCTATCAATTCTCTCTAAATAAGGAGTACCATGTAATTAAATATCTGTTGATGACATCATATTTTCAGGCACCTGGTACTGTCAAATTAGTTATCCACATAAATGGCACCTATCGTGCTAGATGGAACGACGCCTTAGGATTCTGTATGTGCTTGTTGTACTTAATTTTTCTTAAAGAACAATATCATCTTTTCTTGCCTGTTCTGATAACAAAACATGTGTTCAGCGGGGGTTACCTATGAACATTTATGAGCATCGTAAGTTCGTAACTAAATCTGCACTTCACATTCTGCTTATTTCTTATCAAAACGTTGTTCTCTTTGATCTCAGGCAAGCATGTTGGACTCCCACTGGCATTCAGGTGTATAAAAGCTTCTGGTGGTAGAGTTCCTAGGACACTGGTTGGAATCACAAGGATATATCCTGTTCTCTACCGGGAAAGGTATATGACTGGATGTAAACTAAATTCATCACAGCTATCAGAAAGAAAAAGTATCTAGGATCAGATAAACACATACTTGTGGAATCTCGAGGGCCTGTTTGGATCTTTTTATTTTAGAGGAACTGGAATCTACAGTATGAAGTAGGCTATTTAGCTTGGAATTTGATATTCCACAACTTTCCAAAGTTTAGATATAAGCCTGCCTTAAATCATGAGGTGAGAGATAGAAATTAATTCCATAGATCCACATGCTATGTTTCTTGTCTTCAACTTATAGCATGCTTTTCGCCCTTTCGGCTCACTCTCTTGTAGTAGAAGTGCAGCACATAAGTATCTCTCCAATGTGGCCAACAGTCATATATAAGTATATTCCGTATGTGACCATATTAACTTAATTGATCTGTGGCTAAATTGTGATTGTTGGAATGGATTTCAATACCAAGGATTCAAACAGGGCTAATGCTTTTCGTGTTAAAAGGGCTAATGGTTAATTGTGTATGTCAGGTTGCCTGATGGTCGTTCTGTTGTGAGATCTGAAAGGATGGAAAGAAAAGCACTGGAACTATACCACCAGAGGTACTTAGTTATGTGTGTGAACAATACAAATGAATGCACTGAACAGTCACAATTCCTCTAGCAGAAGTAGATATACTATTAAACTATTGAAGCACCATTGCAATCTCTTATACATGTGCAGAATGTGAATTAATAAATCTGACATGACTATTTTTGCTCGGCATGTTTTGCTGTATGGGCTTATGATGTTTATATTATCTATATGTGCTAATGTGTATCAATTACCTCTGCTCCTCATTGTGGCAGCTCAGAATTGGGTTCTCTCCTATCATTGCCTTTCTGTGCAATTAAGATTGCGGTCCTCCTCTCTTAAATATCTAATTAATTTTCTGTTAGATTTGTTCAAGTGTGCACTGCTGATTCATGAACACTATTAGATTAGTATCTGCACAGATGTTTTCCCTGATAATTAGTAGGCAAGACTGTTGGAGAAACCATGTTGCGAAAAGCACTTGCAAACATATTTGCTTCCCAATAAGTGGCACCATGTAAATATATGCGGGTTCCAGGCATTGGTGAATTGTGATAGGCTGATAGCTGTGGGTTGACTATGGCACAACTGATTTTTTATGCGACATTCCCTACTGTAAAGAAGCTTGCTTTATCAAAGTTGAAATTTAGTTTTAGTTTATTGATTCACTTTGTTTAATATTACCCCCCCACCCCCCTTTATGTGATCACAATAACATTACCGTTTCTTGTAGAGTATCTAAGATCACAGAAGATATTATGTTTGAACAACAAGAAAATTGTGACAGTAATGATGATAATGAGGAAGGGGCTAAACTTTTCAAAATGGTAGAGCAATCTGCTGAGCCTGAATTTATGCTTGCGGACTTGACTCCGGAGCAGTTGAGGCTTTTCTCATCTTATATAGAAAAGAAAAAGGTAAGTAGCTTTGGCATCTGTTGGTTCATATTTACATGGAAAGTTGCACATGCTGAATCAATGTACTGCAGATTGTTAAGCAAACTGAAGTATCTAAGAAGGTTGAGAAGGCCCTTGAAGTTGCTGGCCTTAGTTCAAGGGATGTTACACCATTTTTGAAAGTGAGAGTGATTGGCCTTGTCAATAAACATTCAGCTTCCACATCCAGTAACAAGGAAGGGCTAATAACAATTTGGAATCCTACTGAGATGCAGGTATGCCACAATCATCCTGCAGTCTAGATGTGTTGCATACATCTTCAGGGTTTAGGGTTAGGTTCTGAATGAAAGGATTTTTTGGTGTAAACCATTAAAGCTTCATCATTGCTATTGACAGAAACATGATCTTGTGGAGGGACAAGCTTATTCTGTTACGGGATTGGTGCCTTCGAACTATTGCACCGAAATCTTGTACTTGCATGCTGGAGGATCATCTACAGTGTGGAAGCCCTTAGCATCAGCTGAGACTACAGATTTTAAGTAAGTGGCTGCATTCCATAGTTACATTTCATCATTCAACCTTGACCATGTTTCTTTTTGCAGACCATTCTTTACCCCTCGTAAAGCAATTGAACTCTTGAAGTTTGGTGAGGTGCCAATTTCAAGGTCAGTCTAATCTCATATTTAACCTTCCCAATCTTCTTTCATTGTATTAATGAACCTATTGAATAATTCGTATTGGTTGCAGTGAATTTGATATTGCAGGTTTTATTTTATATGTTGGCAATACTTATTTATGTAGCAACAAGAAAAAGCAGTGGCTCTTTTTAACAGATGGATCTAAATTTCTCTCTGGACAAGGGTGTGAAGAGCCAGATTGTCTTCTAGCTGTTAGCATTTCGTCCGCAACCACTGACGAAGACTCTGCATTATTTAGTTATACTCTCTCTGGAAACACAGTATGTGATATTTTGATTTTGTATATATGTTGAGTTTCTGTTTCTTATTTTGAAACCTCTAGATTGAACACTAGTCTGGGAAATCTGTTGCTAGACATTTGAAGACCATTTGAAGTTATTATTACATCTGTTCAACTTTAACCCTTTCAGAGCAAGTGCAGCTTTAGCTTATTGCTAAATTTCTTGCTCAGGTTGGTTTTAGTAATCTGGTCAAACGAGAGAAAGACGAGACTAGGCAAATATGGGTAGCTGAGGCAACAGAGAGCTCAAACTATACTCTTTCCAATGAGATTCCTAGAAAATCTCACCTAAAAGAAGCTGCGGTTTTGGCTGAGAGATGGGCTTCAAGATCTTATCAAGTAAGTTTTCCACTCCTTAGAACAACCACAGTTAGGTTTGTGTGCTATATCTTTTATGATGATTCTAGCATCACTCATTGTTTTACTGCAATACGAATGGCCCTTGCAGAAAATTCAAGAGCTAAAAGAAAGGATTTTATGTATAGTTGGCAACACTGGTGTCTAAATTATAATAAACGGTGCTGCCTGCTGTTTTTGGAGATAATGCAAGATTTTGCTTGGGGTTCTTGCCATAACTACGTCAATATTTCTCAGTGACGTTGGTTGGTTCTGGTTGGAGCCTTTTACCGCAATATGAATGGCCCTTGCAAACTTAAAGAGCTAAAAGAAAGGCTTTTATAGTTGGCAACCCTTGTGTCTGAATTATAATAAATGGTGCTGTCTGTTGTTTTTGGAGATGATGCAAGATTTTGCTTGGGGATTCTTGCCGTAACTACATCAATATTTCTCAGTGATGTTGGTTGGTTCTGGTTGGAGGCAATGTGTTATAGTACTGTATGTACTATGTAGTACTGAAGCATTATGCTAGTGAGATGTTCATGATCATGAACTGATGGGCCAGAGAATAAACAACTATGATGCATACTTCACAGGATGCAAAGGACAAGGAGATAAATATTCTTCAGAAGGTATCACAATTTAACCATAATGCCTATAGTCATTTAGAAGCCATGTTCTGTGTTGTGATATACAATTACAAGACCAGCAACCCACATTGCATGCACAAATTTCAGAACTTGCCTAGCTGTAACCACTACCGTTGCTATATTTTTGCACTTGCAGGGCTTGCTATTTGGGCTGGGCTGGACAGACCAGAGTTCAACTCTACTCACATGGGAACTCTCAAGCCTCAACGTGTACCCCTTTCTGGTTTATAACAGGGAGCCTTATGCTGCCCTGTCCAGTTCAACGGTAGGATTTGAGGGCTGCCAAGTCTGTGTACTGTCCAGGCTTACATGAGCAGGTTGGTTCTAGGACTAAAATAAGAGTGCTTCGACTCTTGGAGAAGATCAATGGATACATAGAAATTATGCATTTATCCCTATCTATATTTTATATCAAAAGTTGTAATGTTGCGAATTCTTGATGATGATTCTATTGAGTTGTAAAAAATGGATGTTTTGTATGACTTGTAAATGATGGATGACTCAGGATCCCACAAGGACACCTGAAAAACTGTGAGTTGGTATAATTTAGGCGGTCTTGCCATAGATTTATATTCAGGCGAGACCAATGTTGGAAGTATCAATCGCACTGGTCCTAAACGAGCACCAAGAAGTAATCGCACCAGTATTGAAACGTTTCGTTGCCAAGTAATAGTGAGCAGTTGTGTGGAAGATGTGCACTCCCAAAAACCTGACTGCTCACCACTTAACAAATGTTGTAGATGGATGGCGGTTCTGTAGTTCGTGCAGCGGCTGGAGTGGGTAGCCAGGGCACTGCAAGCGTCAGGGCCGAAGACCAAGCGTGTGCTAAGCAGTGAAATGCACTGTGGCTATTAGGACGGACACCTTTACAGAAACTTGGCAGCATGAGGGTTTACTATTGTGTATATTTGTACATAAATAAACTTGTTCACAAAAAAAGAGACTTGTTCAGGGTGTATATGCCCAAATGATGTAAGTCAAAATGGTATCGACAACAAAACAATAATTGATCTTGTGTTGGAAACTTCACCTCTTGCTCCTGGTCAGAGTGCAATTTTTTTTTTTTTTAGAAAAAGGGGTCAGAGTGCAAAAGTAGGGAGGTAGAACTGCATGAATTCAATAACATTCTCACAAATCTGTCACAACGTTGGTAATGGGTTAAAAAATGGCTTCCTCATGGTTCTGATTTCTGAAGTACAGGCGATTGGGGTGGGGTTACTGCACTTTGTTGGGCCATTTTGGAAAACACAGAATACTTGTGTATCAAGAATCTATCTGAGATTATCTATTATCTACTGTATATGCTTGTGCTCTTATGCTGTTATACAACACTGACAGATCTTCACTCTGGGGAGATTCTAGAGATGTTGCCGGAAGGTGTCTGTCTGTATCATGCTGCAGGTGGCGAGGAACATCTTGGTGGTGACTGTTGTCCAGAAGGCTTTGACTGTAATCGTCTAATTGGAGTCTGCGTGTGTTTTAGCCTTCTGCTTTCTTCTTTCGTCTTCCTTTGTTGTGTTTGTCTTCTGTACTGTCTAACACTCATGTAAATTTCAGATTTTCATTTGCTTGTTAATGGAAATAGGGAACATCCATGCAAAAACTGCATGAACTGTCAACATTCTCTGTATAGGCTGTGCACTGTAATGTTGAAAAGAACTAATTAAATCCAATCCCAAGCCGTAACTAGGTGCTATTGCAACTTATGATTTCGGTTAACATCAAATTACTGAGAACATCACTAGCCGCAAATCAAAACCATCCTATTGATATACCTTCAGAGCATTACTCAGACATGGTGATGGCATCTGGAGGTAAAGGCTGCTTCAGAATACAAGTGAAAACCATCAGTACCAGCCCAGCCCTCAAATATGGACTGATCTCGATCATCACAGAATGAAGGAAGAGATCATCAACTTAAACTAACCTGCTATGATTCATTCATGCGCCTCTTAGACAACAGAATCAACATGCATTTACACTTCCCATCACTTCATTGTTGCATGAACGCCATCAGTTTGGTGTTTCATGAACAACAGAAAGCCCTTTTGCAGGCAATCTTGCAAAATATAAACTAGAGCTTAGTATATATACATCTATATATGTGGGCTATGTAGAGGCCTAGCTAGTCTCACAACAGCCACTAGCCCACAACCACCAGAGCTATTCAGACTGATTCGACTGCGATTGCTGCGGCTGAAGCTGCGACTTAGCTTATAGTAGAGTCTTGTTGTTGAGCTGCAGCGGCAGCCCAAATAAGCTTCAGTGAGCACATTCTCTACATTGACTGCTGTCCAGCATGGACCAAAATGAGGTACAGCATTAGCTAAGGCACTATTGGCACTTGGCAGCATATGACTCACATTCTAAGCAAAATCTACAGCACAAAAGAGCCCAGCTGCAATTGTTTTGACATCTGACACCAAAACACCACGCAACCTTTGCAGCTTCCTTCATTCCTGTAACAAGAGGCAAGTCAATTCAGAATATTTCTTAACTCTATACTTGCAACAAATAAGAATTTTCATGCATAAAAATTAAATTGGGTCCAGGGAGTAGTAATAAGCTTCTGAATACTTGATTGCAAGTTCCAATTAAATTTATAACATAGTATAACACACAAGATGCTCATGCACATTCATTTGCAAGTTCCAATGAAATTTAAAACATTTGAATTTAACGTGCCTGAGCCATGACCTTCTATGTGTCTCTGTGTTTCTTGTATCTTTGGGTTTCAAGCCTACCCCAACTTGTTTGGGACAAAAGGCTAAGTTGCTGCTGCTGCTGCTGCTGCTGTTGTTGTTGTTGTTTTGCTATAAATTGGATCAAAGCTGATATAGTTTGACTAACACGTTTTTTATAGTTGCATATTTATTGTGATGGAGGGAGTATCTATAAAATGAAACATTCATTAAATATACTATGAAGTATATTTCTACAGTATATTTTCCATTATACTTGGTCTGAGGTAGAAAGGAATTATTTAACATTTGTGTTCTGTGCTGAAGAAGTTTGGACTCTCATGGTGAGTCACCTCGTTACGAACAATCTTGTGTTGGCCGATACCAAATCATCAAACATTTTCGAGTACTAGCAAATATGCAACAAAAATATACAACTTGTGCAGTTATAGACAATTTATGGCTCGGAATCTTTTTTCAACGATTTGTCACTTTGTCTTCGAATCAAACTTCGTTCGATGATTTAGAGTTTGGACTAAGTATAAATACTTTAGAACTACATCTAAACTTCGTTCCATTCAGAGTAACAAGTAACACTCTGAATAGAATTTCAGAGCTGCCCACATGGGCTCTTGATAAAAGATCAAAATTAGCCCATAGACATACGTCACAAACAGACATACTCCCTCTCTCTCTCTTTAATCGTCGTCGTTGGTGTGCGTGCCACAAGTTTGACTCGATTTGTAGAAAATACGTGTAACATTTGTGCCTTCAAATAAATTTGTTAAAAAACTAAATTCAAAGATCTTTCTAATAATACTAATTATGTATTATAAATATCATTATTTTAAAATATATAATTACCGGCAGTTGTTTCTCGAAAAACGCAAGTGACAAATAAAAAGGGTGGAGGGAGTACGTCACAATGCTTGTGGTTGAGCTTACTCCCTCCGTCCCTAATTAATTGTCACTTCGCTTCCCGAGACACAATTGCCGGTAATTTTTATAAATAATAAATATAATAGATTAGTATAATAATTAATATCATAGAAAAGATATTTGAATCTAGTTTTCTAACAAAATTATTTAGAGATACAAATGTTACAGGTATTTTCTACAAATCGAGTCAAACTTGTGGCACGCATCCCACGGCGACAATTAATTGCGGACGGAGGGAGCAGACTGCTAGCACTACACTGATGACGTACCGTAAGTCGTAATTAATCTGGTACGTGTGTGACGAAACACAATACAGCTAGTACAAT
>JAKNSH010091644.1:0-12946 GCA_027790015.1 Cymbopogon flexuosus
CAAGATAATGAATCTGTAATTCATTTGATATTCCAGTGCCCAGTAGCCAAGTACGTTTGGAGCATAATAGCTTTCATCTTTGGTGCAAATGTCAGACCAAACTCTTTCTATCAGTTTAGCATTTGGGCTAAACAGTTTTTATCTGGGGGTGTTCAGTTTTGCTTTGTCGGATTGGCAGCTGTTTGTTGGTCAATCTGGAAAAGCAGGAATAACATTTGTTTTGAGAAAAAAAGAATTAAATCTCCTACTGAGATTGTATTCTTGATCTGTGCCAATCTATCTTACTGGGCAGGTTTGTAAAAGGATGCATCATCGGCGCAGCTTGAACAAGGTGCTGAAGTGCTCAGGAAGGCAGCTTTGCAATTCCATCAGCAAGGAGGAGGACGAGGAGACGCTCAGCTAGTCGCGGTCCGAAGGAAATCTGAAGTTAAAGCATGGTGGAGCCAGAGGATTGCTTCACAAAAGCTCGTTCTTTTATCTCTTGTTGCGGTGGTCTGTAATAAGAGTTCAAAGTTTGTTGGTTTTTCAGAGTTATTAAACTCGTTTCGCTTAGTACGTTCGGTCTGTGGTCAGCCGGACCAGACACAGCTCTTTATTGGTTTGTCCAGGTGCCGGTGAGGCTGAGCCCTCGGTGCTCAGGTCACTGGTCAGGTTCTCAGTCGAGTAGCTTAGACTTTAAACTCGTTGGCTTTTACTTTCAGACTCTTGTAATTTCGTTACTGCTTTGTAATGAAATTGGGGATTGCCGTTGTGGAAAAAAAAAAACTTGTTGTGTCGTCTTTTGAGCTTGACTGTTCTTCACTGTTGGGTTCTGAGTCCTGAAGTTAGCAGCGGCTATGATTCTCTTAGAGGATCCTCACGTAGTGAGTTGGTGGATTACTTTGATAATCTGAAAGGCAAAGGTGATGACCATCTGATGACAGTCTGTCAAAGTTTATTGGATGATTATTCAAGCACTCAGTTGACTTCTTATGGGTTTAATTCGTTGTCTGCAGAGTTAAATGATGATGCAGTAGCACTACTTTTCTGCCGCAACAGATTGGATATTGTTCACAGACATGAGGATGCTCTATTTATACATGTGACTGATGCGGATATTCGCAAACAATTGCCTCAAGCGGTTTGGATGTTGTTTGAAGAGCGCCAAGAAAGCAGCATTTACTTCACTGAAATGTATACCCCTGTCAAAGAACAACTGCACAAAGAAAAGGCTAGGGAATGGTATATGAGATCTCTTGAGATCCAAAGAAAAGGAGACCAACTAAAAGAAGATAAGGGGAAGGAGGAAAAATAAGTCATCTCGATCAACAAGGGCAGTCTGATGATGAAGTTCCTGAAAGTTTTTAGTGAAGCTACTGGACAGAAAACATGGTATTAGTTACTTAATTCCTTTGTTTCATTAGAATACAGTGTATTTTAATCTTTTTACTAAGTTGAGTTTCTTTAACTTTTGGAATTGGCTTCTAGCTGAGTTGATTAGATGGTTCTAATAATACTCCTTTTGTCCTAGGGGTTCAACTCCTCATAGAAGTGAATTTCATGCTTGAATTGAATATATTGGAGAGCTCTGCTGCACATTCTTCCTTTCAAAAGTAAATTCGGACTTTGATAAATTTAAAAATTGTGTAAATGCAATATCAATACAAAATTCATGATTGATTTAATAAAACTAATATGATATTACAGGTTGCAAAAAATCTATAAATTTAGAAAGTAGAGAAATGAAATTTAGGAGTAATTAGTCAAGCATCTAGCTAGAGATTAAAGGTGATTTAATCCACTATATATATCTTGCATTGTCTACCTCCGATTAGGACACGAAACTGCTCGTCACAACTAATTAGTAATCGCAAAAAGTTTGCATATAAAAACATAGTGGGAAGTGGAAAATACACTTTTAAGTAAATAACTTGAAGTAATTTCAGTCTAAGAGTTTCAAATTCATTGACTAGCAAGTTTAATTATAACAGAAATTCTCTTTTGTGGATATTTAGAATAGAGTATAACACCTGCAAGAAAGTAAATATGTTTCGATTACCACCAGCATAAATAATAGAGTATACATGTTTTGTTCTTTTGTGCCTGCAGAATTTTACAGCCGTTTGATTTGATTTGTATCCAGACATCCTAAATTATCAGGCCGCCCTTTTGTCTTTGTAATAATGTATATAGACGGGCCTGGTTGGGCTACTTGTGTGAGGAAATCCAGCTAATACGAACTACTTGGGTTAGGCCTCAGTTTCGGTCAATGACAATTTTCAAAGGCAGTCTTGTTAATATGCATTTTCTGAAAATCCTTTCAGAGAGATGGTTGCTTGTGGTCGATAAGCAAACACTTATATAGCTGTCATTGACTGAAAAATAAAACACTTAACAAGGGTGCAAGAAAATACACGTGTCTCAAATATAGTTGGTATATATTACATAATCCAAATATGAATACATCAATCAACCAATGGCCACACACCTTACTGCTGTGTGAATATCATAGGATTACACATTCATTATTGCTTAGTAGTACAAGTCTGACAACATCATATATATATATAGTTTATCCGACTGACCGACTCTCGTTTGTCTTGGTTACTTCTTGCACACCACGCCTTGGCCGCTCATGCCACTGGCACAGGTGATGCCAGTGAGCTCTGACACCATAGCAACGCCATCGTCGTCGTCACGGCGACCACCGCCCGGCGTAAAACGCGCGACGGCGCAGTCAGCAGCAAAGAGGCTGGACGTGGTGAAGTTGCCGTCCCCTCCCATGGTGGGCATGGACGCCTTGACATCGAACCGGTTCACGTAGTCAGGGCGGTACGTCTGCCCGACCACGCCGTGCACGTCGCCAGTGAGCGCGTCGAACTTGAAGGCCAGGTCAAGGTGCGCGAGGCAGTCGTCGGCGGTGACGCCGTACCGGTGCACCCTCGATTCCTCCTCGGTGATGGGCACGGCGTTGGCCCTGATGCTGAACTTCCCGTCGAGCTTGACGAGCACGCCGTTGGCCACCCTGGTGCGGGCAACGGACAGCGCCGGCACGGCGGCGGACGTCCACGTGGCGTCGGCACCCTCTGGGAGGCGCACGGGCTCGCCGTCCAGGGTGAGCTCCATGCGGTCGACGTCGTCGTCCCACGCGGCGGCGGCGGTCTTCCTGGCGCCGACGTAGAGCTCGTGGCCGTCGAAGAGCACGGCGATGGCCTGGATCCACGTGAAGTCCCGCGACATGCCGTCGGCGCCGCGCTTGCCGATGAAGTGGGCGTTGATGTGGAGGTCCCGGTCGGAGAGGAGGCAGAAGTCGGCGTCCCGGCGGCCGTGGAAGTAGAAGGAGTTGCCGTCGCCGCCGATGAAGCGCGGGTCGCCGCACGCCCCCGGCACGCTGCACACGCAGACGGGCTTGCAGGAGCTGCAGTCGGCGAAGCATGACTGGGGACACGCGGCCGGGCACTCCATGGGCGTGGGGGGGCAGTATGGGTAGAGCTTCCGGTGGTGGCACTTGACCTTCATCGGCTTGGGCTTCTCCTTGTCGTGGTCCTTTTTGTCCTTGTCGTCCTTGGGCCCCTGCGCCTTGGGTGGCCTGTCGTCGGAAGGCTTTGCGCTGGCGGCGACGGCGAGCAGGAGGATGGCCATCAAGGCCAGGGGAAGCAGCGCTCCCAGCCTGGCCATTTGCAAGGACGACTGTGCGCTACCTGTTGCGGTGGCGGCTTCTCCGGTGATCGAGTGCAGTGATGCTTTGCTGTGTGATGGTGCTCTGAGATGAGATGGTGTGGATCCATGCAAAGATCCCGCGGTGATTTATAGGCGGCTGATCGAGCTTAGCTTCGTGGGCACTCCATGTAGGAGTACATTTGAAGATGCATGGTTATACTACCTGTTTGCCGACCTTCCCCTGTATATGCCTAGCTTGCATTGCTTGCTACCGGCGTCCAGAAATGTGTGGCTTTGCGTGGCATACGTTCATGCGTATACCGAACTCATTTACACTGCCAGATGATTACATATGTACGTTGTACAGGACCTTTCAAGTTCTCTGAACCTTTTCCATTCCTTCGTTGCAGGTTTTCAGGGTCAGGCTGCTAGGGCTGCTTAGATGCTCAATTTCGTTGGTGCAAGATAAGTTTAAAAAATGCTTGATTTGAATATTTTAAAATTATAAATTGGGTAGGTCATCTAAGCTGAGCTTTTCTACTAGTATAAGAGCATCTCCAAGAGCCTTTCTTATCTTAATTTCATTCCCTAAATCATCATTTGAAGAGACATTAGAATAAAGATCACTATCTATATTTCTTCCCAACATCTAACAACTTTCCCATATCTTGTGCGCGATCTAAAGAGCTAATCTTGCTCTTTATTTTTGGCTAGCGAGAAATCTAGAACAATAGAGGATGTTAATATTGAGAGATCCAATTAAAGAAATATGTTTGAAGTATATTTTTCCATCCAAATTCTCTATATTTGTATTTGTATCAATAATGAATGGTACGAGAATACTGAAATTGCTCTGACCACAGGATGCCGCGTACATATATGCCCGTTCCTTCAATAAGACATCAGTGACATGTGCTTGACAGCGTGAACCTACTCAATGAAGCAAAATTAACCCCCAATTACGCTGCTTAGATGCTAGACGTGTCGCCTGTTCATGATTATGTACGCTGAGACGTACACTTAGCAGTCTCATTATTGTCCTATATATTCATCTGGATTGAGGACGAATTAAAGTCCATGCTTTCATTTGAGGAAAAGATGAAGGGGTTGGAGTGGTTTTGCATAGTGGAATCTTATCCTCGTCTTGACACATAAATAAATAAATTGGTACTTTCTTCGAAAAGAATGAAAACGTACATTTCAATTTGTTTTCATTCTTTTCGAAGGAAGTACCAATTTAAATAAACTGAGGTCTACTCCTGGAGTACATGGGATATATGCTACATCAGTTTAAACAAAACAAATTTCTAAACAAGCAATAGGCCAAGTTTTAGGTCTTCTCTGGTGAATTTTGGGCTACTTCCTCTTTGTTTTCCCGCTTCAGTGCTTAATTATTGGGCCTTACATCGCGCTTGACGGCCTTTTCCTTTCAGACATTCTCCTTGCTTTCTTCGTTTCCTTTTCTGTAGCCTATTTTTGTTTTTATTTTCATTTTTTTTAAAAAAAATATTTGTTGTTTGTTGGGGCCAATATGATTTCTAATATTTAAATTATCATTTCAGCTATAATGAAGTTATTTTGTATTTATTATTATCTCTATATGAAATTATTTATAATTTTTTTGTTTAGGATAAAACTTTTGTAATTAATCTTGTAATTAACGTGAAAGTTGAGGTGCTGATAGTTCGTTGCTCTAGTGGCTCATCTTTGCGGGTTTTCTAGGCTAGTGTATCTAAGGTGTCTCAAGGAAGTGTGGCTTAAGGGTTCCTAAGGTGACGAACTCAAGGAATACTTGCAGCGCCAAATTGATGTGTTACCCGAGGGCTGGGAGAAACCTGTACAAGCTCGAGGAAAAGCAACCACATTCATCCTGATCTATGGGCCTGCTACGAAATACTTGCTTTTTCTTGTAATGATCAAATAAAAATGTAGAATTTGCAGATACAACATCAACTGAATGGTTAGCTTATCATATTTATGATATTCTGTCAAATTGTTTACTCCCGTAGTCTTCTTTTTAGGACAAAGAGAGATGTATTGATCGACTGAATTGGGGGAGGGTGGTTGCAGTCATGGGAAATTGTTTCAGCAATCCCAGGTAGTCAGGTACCCATTGACACTCTACACACCTGCCTCTTAATGAAAAACATGGCAACGCATGGTCCAAAAAAAAAACACTCCACACACGAATTCTAAAAATTATACCAGTCGTGTGCATCCCTGTTATAATCTCTCGATATGCTACACTGCTCCCCTCTGTGGCTCTGTGCAGTCTAGAGGGGAGCACAGAAGCAGCTCTAGGCATGCAAATGCTTTAGCAGACTTCGGTGTATCTTTCATTCAGTGTGAAAGGTAGACCAGGAGGGACAAGCAGAGGAGCAAGACAAAATTGGCTTGATGGAGAGGCGCCTAGATACTTGGCACCACACCTGTTTCAGCTTGTGTGCTGGAAGGATAGGACAGTGAGTCAGGAACTACGCAATGGCAATTGGCTCCAATCGCTCCGGGCGCATGTGACAACAACAACACATCTCTAGGAATTTGTTGGGCTTTGGATTAGATTGCAAGAGGTGCAGCTACAGTCTGATGTGCATGACACAATCACTTGGAAGCGGACAGTCGATGCAGTTTACTCCACACGTTCAGCATACTTGATCCAATTCAGAGGATCCCATCGAAAATTCAAGCATGAACTCATTTGGAAGGTGCAAGCAGAAAACAAATGCAAAGTGCATGCTTGGATCCTAATGCACAACAAAGTCCTAATGGTGGACAACCTGCAAAAGAGGGGATGGCCTCATCAGGAACACTGTGTTTTGTGTAATGGACCTTTGGAGACAGGGCTTCATCTCTCTTTGCTTTGCCCCTTTGCAAATGTTGTTTGGGGCCAAGTGTTATCTTGGGAAAATCTCACGATGCAGTTGCCACAGCAGGATCCTGTTTCTATTGCTGAATGGTGGGAAGATACAGCAAGTAAGATCTCAAAACAGGAATGCAGACGCTTCAATGAAGTACTAATGTATATTATGTGGAACTTGTGGAATGAGAGGAATAGGAGGATTTTTGAGAATGGGTTCAAGACGGCACAACAGGTTGCCTCCTTGACCAAAGAGAACACTGTGCAAAGGCGTAGGGCTTTTTCCATTGTAGGGTAAAAAACTGATTGTGGGAGGGGTGTGTCGACTTGGGTGTTAGGTGTTAGGACCGGTGTGTTGGTCCAATAGGTGCCTTGTGTACATAAAACACTATCTTTTCTATACTTAATTGAGCGGTAGAGCTCCTGCCTTTTCTTTTAAAAAAAATAGCTAGTAAAAGAGTTTGTTAGCGTTTGTTTGGTACACCTTTTCATAGCTGCTTGTAGGCTGAAAATCGGGTAGCTATATATGTCAAATAGGCTTTTACAGAGCAGTGACTCTGTGAAGGCGATTCTTGAACTATGATGCTTTGGAGCTTAAAAAAACATAGCTTCTGATCCACAAAACTAAGTACTTATCCAATAAATTAAACAAACAAGTGAACAAGAAAATATAACTGAAAAACACAAAAGTCTTTTGGGCGTTGGATCTGAATACTTATTCAATAAATTCAAACACGAACGGTCACGCCTCGCAGGCTGACGGCCTGTTGGGAAGGCAAAAACAAATCGTGAAAGAAAATAAATCGGCCTAATGGACTGGATGGATCACTGAAGCCCACACGGCAGCCCACATACCCTTTCGTTAAATTCCAGCCAGCAATTCTTACCCTTTTTTTCTCTATCTTTACGGATTTTTTCTTTCCTTTTTGGACGCTGCGTTGCTGATAGCTTTTTTCCACCCCGATATCCATTGGCTGACGGGGCAGCGGCAGCCTGACATTCGCTCCTGGTCCTGTTCGGGCAGGTTGAAAAACCGGCAGATTGCGCTCGAATACTGCTTGCTGAATGCTGATGCACGAAAAGGTGAGGAGGGACTGACGGTGACGGCTGCGTAGAACCAGGTCTTGCTTGGCTTCTTTCGTTCCATTTCCATAGAGAAGAGAAACAAAAAAATTGCTGAGACTGAGGTGTTTCTATCTAGACCGGTGTCGCGAAGACTCGATCTGCCACCCAATTGGGTTCTAGTACGGCCAAAATGTAACGTTTATTTTAATGGGGTGTCCGGGTCACAGCTTGGACTGATGGACCTGCTATCCGGGGAGCAGGTGAGACCAAGGCCACCATGAATTGAAAACGTGGCCAAACGTGTTCCACCGGAAACATATCGGTTGCAAAACAAACAAATAAACATGAATATTCCCTTAAAAAGACTTGCTAGGGAACAAAATCGGCTTGGCTTCTGTTTTCTTTTAGCTTTTAAGTTACTTGATTGATTAAGGTCCGTAGTTTGTCTCCCGTTGTGTGCTAAGTGTGTGTTTGTTCAAGTTGTTAATACAGTGTGCATTTAGATAGGTACTTGGTCGAAAAAAAGTTAAGTTACATAAACCCGTACAACAATCACAAATTATGGACGACGATGCTAGCTTTTGTCACGACAGAAGTTAAGCTACGTACATACCTATTCATGCTTAACCTTAAAGTTCCATGGTAGTAGAAAAAGAGGCAATTAGTACACTACATTATCAGGCAAATTAGTGTGCTCTGCTCTGCATCATTTACTACGTTGACAGTTTTTGCAGCGAAAACGGCGGCCTGCATTGAATTAGTGTCCCACGCCCTGTCGATATTAAACGTCAGCCCGTGGACGTCACTCTGAATTTTCACACATGGTCTCCTGCTGGTCGTTGACGGCTGCTATGACAGGAGGAGGGGCTGGTAAATCCTTCCCCGTACATGGAGTTGGTGTGGTGTTTATGGCTCGTTTAATTTCAGGACTGTGGCCCTGATGCAGCGGCTATAGTTAAATTTGGCTAGTTTGTGCCAACTAAATTCAAAGTAGCTAAACAGAAGAGCTAGAATCAGTTTTTGTAACTAGCCCACCTAAAAAAACTCTTCCCTCTAAGGGATGATTATTGGGCTAGTTTGGTGGTGGACCGTTCATTTTAGCTGCACCTAATCTGCATCCGGTCTGTTTCCCTCCCCTCCTGCATCTTCTTCTCCCCACATAAGAATTAGCCACGCTAGATCCAGATAAGAGCATGACAAATGATTAGAAAAGTGTATTTATTATCAAAATAGCCCTTGGATCCAAACACC
Organism: Cymbopogon flexuosus; assembly: GCA_027790015.1. NCBI lineage: Eukaryota > Viridiplantae > Streptophyta > Magnoliopsida > Poales > Poaceae > Cymbopogon > Cymbopogon flexuosus. The sequence continues at coordinate 8,813 of JAKNSH010091644.1, forward strand.
TTAAGGATTAGACCTAGTTTGGACTACAGCCAGAGCTAGAGCTAGAAACTAACTCTAGCTCTAGCCGGGCTAGAGGGATCCAAACAGAGCCTATGGATTACTTGGTTGGCTTCTAATTTTCACCAAACAAAACTAGGCCATGCCAAATTTATAGTCATTAATTGGTTCACTACCATAGAATTGGCACCACTATATTTTGTGGCCAAAGTTTTGGTAAGTTTCTATAAACTTCTTATAAACTACATAAAAGAAAAAATGGGCAAACTTCCATTTTGGCAGCCAACTAAGTGCTATACCAAAATTCTTGCTAAAGTTTTGGCAACCAAAATTTGAATGCCCTAGTTTTGGCTTGCCTTAGATTTGATTGGGCAAATTTTAGATCTCAAACAAGTAGGCCCTATCTATGCCAACGCGGCCAAAAGCTAAAGATAGGATGGCTTTTATATTTATAATAATTCATTGTTGCATGCTCCATCTGTTCTAAAAAAACATGCAACTATAGGACTCGTGTAAGTAACTTTGACCAAATTTATAGCAAATGTCTTGAAATAAATTTATTAGGAAAAAATATTTTATAACCAATCTAGTGATACTTATTTTGTCTCATAATTGTGAGCATTTTCTCATATAATTTTAGTCAAAGTCTGCAATGTTTGACTCCTCGAAATGTGAGAATTGTATGTTTTCTGGAACGCAGGGAGTATTAATTAAGGAAAATTAAGATAAACATATTTCTAGCTTTTGAATTTTGTTAAAAAAATGCACTCCTAGTTAAATATGTAGAGTAAAGTATGTAGTTTTCATGTAGCATTATTTATTTTGTTCAAAAAAAATGCACTCCTAGTTAATATATTTAAATATGTAGTTTTCATGTAGCATTATTTATTTTGTTAAAAAAATGCACTCCTAGTTAAATATGTAGAGTAAAGTATCTAGTATTCATGTAGCATTATTCATTTTGTCCAAAAATCCTATAGTACTTATTTTTGGACGGAGTTTACATGTCTTACTTATTAGCTTTGTCCTAAGTCAAATATTTGTATCTTTGACCATCAATCTTAAAAACAATAGATAAATTCATAACATGGTTGGGTAAGTTTTTAGACTCACCGTAAGAAATAATCTCACAATTCATTTCAAAACGAAATATTTTCACTATCTATCTATAATCCAAATAATGTGAAACCAGAATGACTCCTTTAAAAAAAAAAGAGAAATGGTCAAAGATAGCAATGTTCGGATTAGGATAAAACAGTAATTTCATTTGGCCGCCAGGGACAGGACAACCCCGCGCGCGCCACGTGGCTACGGGCTATCCTTAACACACGTACGTACTACACGGTACACTACGGGACGTACGTATGGGAGGTGCTGACGAGCCCACGCACATGATTCTGCAATAGCAACATGCAGATGCAGATGCAGACCGCCGATCGATGGAAATGGGAACGGAGGACGCTGATTCAGTTCACACTAGTGGCTGGAGCCAGTGGCGCGTAGCTGCGGCACAGCACGGCGCGCATGTCAATACGTGTGCGGCCACGAATCCACGACGGCGACGGCGACCAGCACCAGAGCCCTCGTCCCGTTCCCGTCCTGATCCGGCGCCGAGAGCGACCGGTGCTCCGCGTGGGCTGCATGCGACCACCACCGGACAGGGATATGGATCGGCCCCGGCACACGGCCGGCGCGGCGCACCACGCACGTCCCGTCGGTCGCCGGCCGGCCGGGCGCCGGTCAAACACGTACATACGCTCCGGCGAGGCCTCACTCGGGCCACCAGTAAGCCGCACAACACAGGTCAAGCGCGTTCTGCGAGTGCTCTCCTTGTCCCTGACTAGGTCAGTCTTTCCCTCGCCGTCAGAACAGCTCCAACACTAATAATACATGGTAGAGTAAATAACTAGCTCATTACTTTGTAGAAAATACTCACAGTAGCAAATTTTACTCCTGATTTGTTTTGAGAATAGAAATAAAATAGTTTATTAGTGTCTTATGTGGAGGAGCCGAAGTCGATCGAAGCTTCACTATACGGTATAAAGCAAACCACGATCTTGAAGCTACGGTCTCACTGCGGAAAGGATATGTTTGGTTGGCTCGTCTGATGATTCGAATTTTCTACGGAAACTAATTCTTGTAGAGAAGAAATTTTATGGCTGAAAGTAACTCTCATTGATTCTTTAGTATAAACTCTTGAAATCATGATTGAGAATCACTTCACATTATTAGAAGAAGGTAATGTATCAAATGCAAACCAACCTCTCCGTGCAAACCAACCACGCGAGAGAGGTGAAGAGGGATTTGTAAAAGTATGATTTTGCATTTAACCAACTACTCCTAATAAATCCTCCTTCCCACATCTTGTGCGCAGTTGGTTTGCAGGGCTTGCACAGAGAGGTTGAAGAAAGTTTTTTTAAAAAAAACTCTCGGCCTCTCACTCCCCTTGGCCCAAGCTTCTCTATACCATTCACAGACCTAGATAAAAGTCTTTGTTCCCCTCTCAACCCATCTTCAAAATCAATGTAGGGGCTTGGTGATTCGAGCATCCTCCAAGCGAGAAGGGGATGGGCGGCTCGAGCAAAGATGGTGTGTCGATGGCTCGCGCAGAGGGGAGTGGTGGCGCTGCCGGGCGGCTCAAATAGAGACGGCATGCCAGCGCCTCGTGCGGAGAGGATGGGTGGCTCGAGCAACGAGCACAGATGGCCCGCTAGGGCTTGCGCGGAGGTGCGGCGACTGAGCCAGCTCGAGAGACGAAAGGGTGGTCTTGCAACTTGCTCAGGCAATTTTTTTTTTGACAAAATCTTGCTCGGGCATTGAGTGGACCGCGGCGCAGATGGATGGTAGCAAGAGAACGTGGAGCCGATTATCCAAATCGCGACCTTGGAGCTACCATTTCACCATAGGCCAAACTTGAGGTTTTTCACGGATGCATGATTCAAGTAAGAGACGCAATGCAACTCGTTTGGCAAGATTACCAGCTCCTCTCAGTCACGTACTCGCATATAAACCCCCTTAATATCATTACTACATTACTTCTTCCATCCCAAATTACAAGCCGTTTGACATTCTGACCTCAAATTTGATTATTTGTCTTGTTAGAACAAATTTAAGCAAATATATTTAAATTTAAGTTGTTTTTCGAAGAACGTATATTAGTAAAGAAAAACACTACAAAATAAATAATATTTTGTATAAATTTTTAAATAAAATAAGTGGTGAAATTCTGTGTAAGAAAGAATCAAACGATTTATCGTTTGTACGGAGGAAGTAACGTTAAACCCCCTCTGTCAAAAAAAAAAAAAAGGAGTACTTTATGACAAGTGGGCCAAGAGGCACGCGCAGTTATGGCTGCAGCCCCCGCCACGGAACACGAGCCAAGAACCCGGTAGGTGGCGCCAACGGCTCGCAGTCGTCGTATCCGCGGTCCGCTTCTTCCCGCGAATGCGATACCGATCCCTGCTCCCTCCTCCCCATTCATGATTAATCGCCTTTAATTATTCCCTCGGCTCGCGTGTTAATCCACGGATTAGACCCCTCCCACCTGCCCTCCTCCTCGTCGTCCTTGACACACTGCACGAGTGCCGAGCGCACAGGCAGAGCCATTCTCGCCCGCTGACGAACTGCCGGCGGTTCACAAATCTCAGAGGAGTAATGGAGGTGGAGGCGGCGGGGCGGCCGGATTATCTGCTGGAGCCTCCTCCGTCGCCGGTGGAGGGCACCGGCGAGAATGGCGCGGCCACCAAGCTGCAGAAGGTGTACCGCAGCTACCGGACCCGACGGAAGCTCGCCGACTCCGCCGTCGTCGTCGAGGAGCTCTGGTATGGCATCTTCTTGGAATCCTTTCCCTCCTCCTTCCGGGGCCCATGCCTCTGGTGTGGTTGCTTCCCCTCCGTTCCGTTCGATTTGGTGCTGAACAAGAGTGGCGGCAAAGGCATACGTCCCCCTCTGGTTCTTGTTGAGGATTCACTTTTCTTTTTTGGTTCTTGCTGGATGGTGTGTTGCGTTCCTTTCGATTGGAAGCCCCCTCCTTTGATTCTTGGAGATTTTGATGCCCCGGTTTAAAAAAAATGGCTGAATTTGGCTCTTCTTGATGTTTATTTACGTTACGGGTGTCGGAAATCGGTTACAGCTCAC
>JAKNSH010091692.1:0-13076 GCA_027790015.1 Cymbopogon flexuosus
CTCCTAAGTCTAAGGAAGTAATCCTATCCTTCTTATCCTAGGCACTCGATGGCTGTTCACACGCCGCCGATGCCTGTTCTGCTTTGTGTTGCACGTCCTGGGTACTCAGTTGCTCGGTGTATGTGCGGCCCCACATGACAAAAGTTGTCCAGATTTATAGTTTGATGGCCAAAGATATCCGGTTTTGGAGTTTGATGGCCAAAATCATACCTGGACGATAGTTCGATGGCCAAACAGACCTTGTCCTTTATCTAATGTAAAATTGCCGAACTGGTGTTTGAGTTAGCATCTTTTCCTGGTATAAAAGGCACAATAAATAGTAGAAAAGGTGGTATTGGATGACATGGCACCAATCTGCATTTACTTTGTGGTGATGTGGGGTCTAGCTTGCTCGGAAAATCTTTTGGAACACTGGTAAATTTTTGTATTTACTTGAACCACTATACATAAAAAAGTCATTGAATTAGTAACCCATTTTTAATACCAGGAGAAAAGAATATGCATGCTTGGGTTCAGGGGGGTGTGTGTGTGTTGGGGAGGGGGGGGGGACTGACATAATTGAATTTACATATTTTTTAGTTGTATAGTTAATGTTTTTAAGTTTGTTATATACTTATATATATATATATGTTTTTTTATCTCCGTATTATTTAGGGTGTTCAGGATGGGTCCCAGAACCATGAGGCCTACTTGTTATTCCCAGTTCATTTAGATGGAACTTTACACGATGTAACTAAAACCTTGCTTGAAAAAAAGGAATTCTTCCCAACAATTACTGTTCTCCAGATATTTCGCCAGGTAAGTAATTCTGTTGTCTTCTGTGTTCTGAAGTTTGGCAGATATGGCCGATGTGACTTTCCTTAGCAATTCACGTTGAACTTTGTATCAACTATCAAGCTTCTTTTACCTCGTAACTACATAAATATTTTTTATCCACATGCTACAACATAGCGTGCCCATGTCTGAATTTACCTCATTGCAATTCCTCTTGGATGCAGATAAGTATGCATCAATATCTACTGAATTCTTTCGAGCTTTGATTTTGCCTCTCTCGCATGTATTTTTATTCCTCTTCTTAATGAAATGACATAAATTTCTTTTGTGTCGTTCAAGAAAAAAATGACTGCTGTATCTATGGTTGTTATTAGAGATATACATAGATGCGTATAGCCTTACTAGTATTGTACGTGTATCTTACTTGTACTCCAAGCCACCTTGGCTATATATGAAAGGCCACCCCCCTATTGGGTGTGTGGTGTATTTGCCCCAACGTTACCTCTCTACATGGTATCTGCGTCCTGGTCTGATTAGGGTTTCCCTCCTCTCTTCCGTTGCCCTCTCCCTCCCGGCGCCGCCGCCCTAGCCGGCGCGCCGTCCCTCCAGGCACGTGAACGTCACCGCACCTCGTTGCTATGTCGACCTCTTCGTCGTCTTCGTCCGCAACCTCCGGCACCCAAGGATCTTCGTCCTTGCCGGCCATGGGCGACGTTGCTGCTCCAGCGATCTTCTCCTACGCCACGATCAACGTGAAGTCTCACGTTCCGATCGTCCTCGACCTCAAGCTGCCGAACTACACCAAGTGGTTGGCCTTCACCGCCATGTGCGGCAAATTTGGTCTTCTCGGCCACATCGACGGCTCCGTCCGGGCGCGCCCCGCCGACCTCACCTGATCGCAGCCTGACTCCTGCGTTCGGAGTTGGATGTATGTCTACGTCGATGACAGCGTCCTCGACCTCGCCATGGAACCAGATCAGACCGCTCGGGATCTCTACGTCGCCATCTAAACCTTTTTCGGGGGAACCAGGAGACCCGCGCCGTCGTCCGAGGTCAGGAGTTTCACTCCATGACCGAGGGTGATCTTTGCATCGACGCCTACGCCCAGCAGTTGAAAAAGACAGCTGATGCCCTCCGCGACGTCGGCCACGCCGTCTCCGAGCCCCAGTTCGTGCTCAATCTGCTCCGTGGCCTCAACCCGTGGTTTGCCAATACGGCAGACATTATGGCCAACTCGGAGGTCCTACCGTCCTTCGTCTCGTCGCACAACAAGCTGCGGCTCAAGGAGATCAGCCTCGGCAACGACGCCAAGGTCTCCACCGATAACGCCCTCTTAGCCATCAGCGCCTCTTCATCGCCTGCTACTACTGCCCGCTCTTCCCCCTCCTGTCGTTCCTCGTCCTCTGGCTCCAACCCTAATCGCAATGGGGGCGGCGGCGGGAAAGGCAAGGGCAAGGGCGGCCGCAACGGAGGAGGTGGCCGCAACCAGCAGCAGTTTGCGCCATCTCAGGACTCCTCGGCATCGGGCGGACGTTCCACCACTGGCGTGCAGCCTTCTGGCCCCTGGTTCTGCATGAACCCGTGGACCAGTCCACAATGGCAGCCTCCGCCACAGTGGCGTCCCCCCATGGCACCGCTAACGCAGGTGCACAAGGCGTTCGCTCCTCCGTCCACCACAGGCGGCTGGGACCAGAGTGCTCTCATCGCCTCTCTCAACTAGATGGCGCTGCAGGGCGGTGCGAGTCCTTGGGTCCTCGACACCGGAGCAACATCTCACATGTCCTCTAATGACGGTATACTCCTTTCCCGTCTCCCTCATTCACCGTCCTTTATCATAGTCGGCAATGGAGCATCCTATTCTAGTTTCCAGTCATGGCACTTCCATTATTCCTATAGCTGATCATAATTTCAACTCAATAACGTTCTTGTTGCTCTGCATCTTGTACTCAATCTGTTATCTGTTCGTCAGTTTATTCGCGACAATAACTATTCTATTGAGTTTGATGCCTTTGGTTTCTCTGTCAAGGATCTGCAGACCAAGACCGAGATTCTTCGCTGCAGTAGTGACGTGGATCTTTACACCCTTCCACATTCCAATTCACCTACCGCCGCCTGTCATGTTGCTGCTGCGTCTTCATCATTATGGCATTCACGTCTTGGTCATCCTGCTCCTGCTGCCATAGTCCACCTCAACAAGTTATCAACTATTGCTTGTAATAATGCGAACCGTGCTCTTTGTCATGCTTGTCAACTTGGCAAACATGCAGGACTGCCGTTTACTAGTTCATTATCTTGCTCTTTAGCACCTTTTGAACTTGTTCATTGTGATGTCTGGACATCCCCAGTCCTTAGTGTGTCTGGGTTTAAATATTATCTTGTCATTGTTGATGATTAGTCATTTTTGCTGGACTTTTCCTCTTCGGCTCAATTTTGAGGTTCACATGCATCTTGTTAACTTTGTCAATTATGCTACAACCCAATTCGGCTTGCCTGTTCAATGTTTTCATGCGGATAATGGTACTGAGTTCATCAATAATGCCACTTCTACCTTCCTTGGTAGTCGAGGCATCCTTCTTCGTACCTCTTGGCCCTATACGTCTGCGCAAAACGGTAAAGCCAAGCGGCAGTTGCGTAAACTGAATAATATTGTTCGCACCCTTCTGCATGCAGCCATGCCTCCAGTATATTGGGCCGAAGCCCTGGCCACTGCTGTTTTTCTTCTCAACCGCTAGCCATCCTCTTCCATCAATAATGCTATTCCCCAGTGCCACGACACCTCATAAACTAGCTCCTCGCTCATCTGCTTGCGTGTTCATCGGATATCCCTCCTCCCAGAAGGGCTAGCGTTGTCTCGATCTCTCCACTCGCAAAGTGATCGTTTCTCGCCACGTGATTTTTGATGAGTCTCACTTTCCGTTTGCGGCTGCAAAACCTCCTACGGAGTCGCTTGATTTTTTGTTACAGGATCGACTTCCGGCGCCTGTGTCCACGATTGGCAGCTCGAGCACATCAGCTCCTGCTCTGCCAGTCTACGACGACGCCTTGGAGTTGGACCCGACCATTATCTGGCGCGGTCCGGTTCTCCAGGCCCTGCACCGGTCACGGCCGGTCCCTCGCCGGCTGTTGCTGTTGGTGTCCATGCCGGAGCTCTACCTCGACATGATGGGCGATCGGCCCCCTCTGCTGCCCAGCTCGCAACTCGGCCGCCGATCATCCACCAGTACAGCCGACGTCCTCGCTCGACTCCTGTGCCGGCTCCGGTGCAGGCCTCGCTTGCTCCTGTGCAGGCCCCCGTCCGCTGGTGTCTTCTTCACAGCAACAAGATGTTGCCCCTTCGCGTCCCGTGACGCAGCAACAGACTCGCACTCTTCCACCTCCGCCAGATCGCCTGACTTACTCCGCTACGCACACTTCGCACACTTAGCCGCTTCCTGCCAATTACCGCAGTGCTCTAGCCGGCGATGGAGGATGAGTACAAGGCATTGGTTGACAATGGCACTTGGCGTCTTGTTCCTCGACCGCCTAATGCCAACATCGTCTCAGGCAAGTGGATATTCAAGCATAAACATCACTCAGATGGCTCTCTTGCTCGCCACAAAGCTCGTTGGTGTTGACTACGACGAGACTTTCAGTCCAGTTGTTAAACGGGCCACAATTCAAGTTGTTCTCAGCATTGCTGCCTCTCGTGCATGGCCGATTCATCAGTTGGACGTCAAGAATGCGTTTCTTCATTGTCATCTCAATGAGACTGTCTACTGTCAGCAACCTCTTGGTTTCATTGATCCTACTGCACCTGATCATGTTTGTTTGCTCCAGAAATCTTTATATGGACTCAAGCAGGCACCCCGAGCATGGCACCAACGCTTTGCTGGTTTCATTCGGACCTTGGGTTTTGTTGCTTCAGCGTCAGACTCTTCTCTCTTTGTCTATAAGGAGGGGAACAGTGTTGCCTACTTGCTGCTCTATGTCGACGATATTGTTCTCACAGCATCCTCGACATCACTACTTCAACGGATCAGTGCTCGTCTTCATTCAGAATTTGCCATGACTGATCTCGGGGATCTTCATCACTTGCTTGGGATTTATGTCACTCGCTCAGCTGATGGTCTTTTCCTATCTCAGCGGCAGTATGCAGTGGATCTCCTACAGCGTGCTGGTATGGTTGAGTGTCACTCTACAGCCATTCCCGTGGATGCTCGTATGAAGCTCTCTGCTGCTAATGGACCTCCAGTTTCAGATCCCTCCCAGTATCGAAGTCTTGCTGGTGCTCCTCAGGATCTGACTCTGACTCGCCCTGATCTTGCTTACGCCGTACAGCAGGTTTGCCTCTTCATGCATGACCCGCGTGAACCTCACCTCACACTGCTCAAATGGATTCTTTGCTACGTCAAAGGCACCTTGTCTACTGGTCTTCACCTCAGCACTGGGTCAGTTGATACTCTCACCGCCTACTCAGATGCTGATTGGGCTGGCTGTCTTGATTCTTGGAGGTCTACTTCGGGCTATTGTGTTTATCTTGGTGATAATCTGGTTTCTTGGTCTTCCAAACAGCAGACTACTATCTCCCGTTCCAGTGCCGAGGCGGAATACACGGCTGTGGCACATGCTGTTGCTGAGACATGTTGGCTTCGTGGCTTCGTCTCCTCTCTCTTCGGTGACGATTGTTTACTCAGTGCAGTATATATGACGGGTAATCCTGTTCATCATCGGCATACGAAGCATATTGAAATGACATTCACTTTGTTCGCGAGAAAGTTGCTCTGGGACAGGTTCGGGTGCTCCATGTTCCTTCTTTGCATCAATTCGCGGATATCATGACAAAAGGACTTTACTGATTTTAGGTCTAGTCTTTGCGTCCGAGACTCTCCCGTTAAGACTACGGGCGGGTATTAGAGATATACATAGATATGTATAGCCTGACTTGTATTGTACGTGTATCTTACTTGTACTCCAAGCCACCTTGGCTATATATATGAAAGGCCACCCCCTATTGGGTGTGTGGTGTATTTGCCCCATACGTTACCTCTCTACAGTTGTTATTTCCATATCAATTTTGTTTTTATTTTTATGTGGCCTTGCACATGTTGTTTTAGTTGCTCCACACAAGTTTTTTTTTTAAAAAAATAGCATGGCACATTATGTTTGCTTACTCTTTTTGCAATAAACATTTTAACAATGTGACTGCGCGGGTGTTGTTGCAGCTTTGTTCTGGATTAAAGCACATGCACAGTTTTGATCCACCATATGCGCACAATGGGGTTAAACCAGATAATGTCCTCATAACGCGGAGGAAGGAGCAGTCCCATCTTGCAATTTTGATGGATTTTGAGAGTTCTGGTCCAGCAAGAAGGTCTATTAGATCGCAAGCCGAAGCTTCACAGTTACAGGTACCTTGTATCCAAATATGCAAAGAATATCGTTGATGCATGTGAATTGATGACTGTTCATTAATTGCTGCCATGGCCATATAGTTGGTGAATTTACTAAACCATAACATCTATTATGTTTGAGCACTCATTACTCAACTTATGCATGTGAATTGATGACTGTTTATTAATTGCTGCCATGGCCATATAGTTGGTGAATTTACTAAACCATAACATCTATTATGTTTGAGCACTCATTACTCAACTTATCTTTGAACCTTATGTTATGGATGTTTGTAGCAATGGGCTTCTGAGCACTGTTCTGCTCATTACCGCCCCCCCGAACTATGGGAGTGTCCAAGTTATGCTGACATTGATGAGGGGACAGATATATGGTCTTTGGGATGCACTTTGTATGCTATGATGTAAGATTTTCATCTGCACACTCCTCATAAAATACAACAACTTAGCCTTTTGTCCCAAGCAAGTTGGGGTAGGCTACACTCCTATAAAATGTTTTAGTCATTTAGTTCAACATGAATGAAGGGCAGCCCTGGTGCAAGCACCAAGAGGTCCAGGGTTCAAGCACCAGCCTCCGCACATTTGTGCGGGAAAGACTGTTGGCTTTTTTCCCTTCCCCAGACCCCGCAGTGCGGGAGCCTACGGCACTGGGTACGCCCTTTTTAGTTCGACATGAATAGGTGACCATGCTTAATCATTGTTTATTTGTATTTACAATGTAAAACTTTATTGTGCCTGTTAGACAAATAGCTGTTGTTGCTATAGGCGCATGGGTTGTTGGCCCATTACGGTTTACTATAGATTGTTTACTCTTATAATAGGCAAGGATATTCGACGGTGGTCATACTTCTGTAAATCAACCCTAGATCATCCTTGCCTATATATGTACATGTTCCTGGTGGCCTCAATCAATCTACTATTTTCCCGTTCAATTCCTCTACTTTCATGGTATGAAGGGCCTAAGTTTTATGCTACCCTAACTCCTCTACCGCGGGCCGCCGAGCTGTGCACCCCATGTGTGGACCTCATCTCGTAGTGACCCCATGTCGGGCAGACAGGTACCTGTGCAACTCGTGCTGTCCACTACCGTCGTCGCCACTTTTGCAACTAGTGTGGCCGATGACGAGGCGACGCACAATCTGCTCACTGTGACGACGGTGGCCTCGGCGACCACCATCGACGTTGCCCTGGAGGGACCCAGCTGACGAAGCCACCAGTACCAGCAGTTTGTTCGGTTCGATGCCAGTTCACCTCGGGCGTTAACCCGACAAACATGTTAGAGGCGGCTACCCCGGTGCAGGGCAAGGCATGGCGCCCCCGCTATTTAATAACAAGCTCGAATTCACGACATATGATTGTGCTGAGGATCCCTGAATTGGCTCAATCACTGAGGAATTTTTTCTGCGGCTAGCGTACCCTCGCCTCAGATTGTGTCTGGCTCACTTTGTATCATTTGGTTGGCACATCCAAACTTGGTACTACACCTTGGAGCAAGACAAGGGCATGCCAAGTTGGGACTGCTTCAAGGAGCTCTGCCATCTTCGTTTCGAACTCGCTTGTCCGGACTCGCTCTGCTGCCCTTCCTATCCATGGTCTCGGAGTATGCCGACGGCTTTAATGCGGCGCTCTGCAATGCTAGCAACTTGTCGCCTCCCTAGGAAGGGGAACTGTTCGTGGGTGGTCTTCTAGAGCACAGCAAGGTTGACATCAAGCTGTGTGAGCCTCGGTGGTATCTGCAAATGGCGATGCATCTTGTGCGGCCATTCCAACGCCGCGCTATTGCCATGAGGGTGACCACAGCTTCGCGTGGGACATCGCTACTGCAGTGCCCCACCTAGGGGCACCTCAACGGCATCGAGCGCATCGCCGGCCCTATCAGCACCTCAGCAGGCACCCTCCCAGTCTGCCACCACTGGGCCGTTTCACCACCTCTAACCGGCCAAGCAGCTGGAACGTCCTCACCTCGGCCTGTGTTATAATTGCAATGAGCCCTATGTCCTCGATCACCAGTGCTAATGGCTGTTCTACATGGAGTCGACTAACTTCATTGACAACGAGGTCCCGTCGAGGTAGCTGCTATCGCCGTGTTCCAGGAGGAGGCCGCTACTCCTAAGGGGACGACCGACACCATAGCGGCCCCGGTCGTCTCCCTCCACGCAATCACGAGCATTAGGACGGAGAATACCATGCACCTCCACATCTACATCCATCGACACAGCCTCTTGGCGCTCCTCAACTTTGGCTCTACTCACAACTTCATCGATACCTGAGTCGTGCTAAGCTCACACTCCACCATTCTCATCTTGGTGTCCAACGAGACCGTGTCCCTTGTGATGGGGTTGCCCGCGATGTGGCCCTGGCCATCAGGACCGAGGAGTTCTCCATTAGTTGCATTGGCATCGACCTCGGCGGCTTCGACGTCATCCTACGCAGACTGGTCTTATCCTGTGGGATTTCGAGGACCTATGCATGGCCTTTACTCGTGGGCCCTAGCGCATCTTGTGGAAGGGCATTGGCTCCCTCCGTGATGACATCAAGGAGCTTAGCCGCACGGGCAGTCACGGCTGCGTCCATGCAACCCTTGCTAGCGCAGCACGCACCAGTGTTCAACGAGCTGCGCGGCCTGCCATCAGCACGGCCTTATGCACCGCATCCACCTCCTGTCGGGGACCGCGCTAATCGCCGTTCGCCCTACCGCTACCTGTAGCTGCAGAAGGATGACATTGAGCGCCAGTGCTTGGCTATGCTCGCCCAAGGCATCATCTGACCGAGCATGTCCCCGTTCTCCACCCCTGTGATATTGGTGCGCAAGGCGGATGCATAATGGCGCTTCTGCATTGACTACTGTGCTCTCAAAGCCAAGACGTCCAAGGACAAGTTTCCGATCCTGGCTGTGGATGAGCTCCTCGAAGAGCCGCACAGGGCACACTTCTTCACCAAGCTTGACTTGTGTTCGGCTATCACCAGGTGCGGATGCATCCTGGTCGTCACCAAGACGACATTCCACACGCACCACGACCACTTCGAGTTCCTGGTGATGTTGTTCGGCCTCTCCAATGCGTCGTCGACGTTCCAGGCCTTCATGAACGATATGCGCAGGTTTGTTCTCGTGTTCTTTAACGACATCCTCATATATAGTTCGTCATGGCCAAAGCACTTGCAGCACATCAAAATTGTCCTTGACGTTTAGGGCCAGTTCGCTGCAAATGTTCGTTCGAGGTGTCTTCGGTGGCCTACCTTGGCCATGTGATTTCCATGGACAACGTCGCCATGGATGCATACAAGGTGGCCGCTGTCTCATCATAGTTGGCTGTATGCTCCGCTCGTGGCTTGTGCGGCTTCTTGGGTCTTGCGGGCTACTATCGGATGTTCATCCGCGACTTTAGCACCGTTGCAGCTCCTTTGACACGGGTCCTGCGGAAGGACGCGTTCGCCTGGTCCGACGAGGTAGGCACGGCATTCCAGGCACTCAAGGGCGCCGTGTCCACAGGTTCAGCTCTCTAGATGTCCGACTCGACAAGCGGTTCATTGTGGACTACGATGCCTTCGGTGATGGGTTTGGTCGGACCCTCCACTAGGAGGCTGGACCCCACTTAATTCAGGTGGCCGTTGGTTGTCAATCACCTCAAGCTCGCTACCTACAAACGTGATTTGATCGAGCTAGTATAGGCCGTGCGCCACTTGCAGCCATACCTCTGGGGGTGCCACTTTCCCACGCGCACATATCACCACAACCTCATGTTTTTCTTTATCAACAAGTTTCAACCATGCCTCAACATCAGTGGCTCAATAAGCTGTTTGGATTTCGCCTGGGAGTACCGCCCCGGCCGCCTCAACACGGTGGTTCATGCCCTGTCGCAACAGGACATGAAGGATGGCACACCACATGTGGATGACGCTGCACACGCCATCTTAGGCCTGTCGTTCACCCTTATCGATGACATCCACACGACGATAGCAGCTGCCGCAGACGCTTATTGGCTCCTCCAACGCATGCAGAACGTGGACCTGGCTGCACCACGGCGCTTCGACGACGGCCTCCTCCACGCCCTCCACATCTTTGTTTGGGCGCACGATGATCGCCACCACCAGGTGCTCCTCTTGGTTCATTCGGCGGGCCCTGGAAGACGCTATATCGCCTACGGACCGACTTCTTCATCCTTGGCGACCGTGCTCTTGTCCAGGACTTTGCGTGAACGTGCAACACTTGTTAGCGTAACAAGACGGAGTCTATACAGCCTGCCGGCTTGCTGCAGCCCCTCAACGTACCATCCCAAGTCTGGGCCAACATCTCCATGGACTTCATTGAGGGCTTGTCCGAGGTCAGCGACAAATTTGTCATCCTCATGGTGGTCGATCGCTTCTCCAAGTTCGCGCACTTCATCGCCCTTGGCCTCCCCTACACCGCCACCTCCATTGCCCGCTCATTCTTCGATGACATCGTCTGTCTGCATGGTTTTCCCTCCTCCATTGTCAGTGATAGGGACCCGGTCTTCACCGTGGCGTGACCTCTTCATGATGGCGGACGTTACTTTGCGCATGAGCACGACTTTCCACCCCACATACAAATGACCAGTCCGAGGTTGTTAACAAGGTGATTGCCATGTACCTGCACATTGTAACCGGTGATCGACCATGTGCTTGGGTCGATTGGTTGCCCTGGGCGGAGTATTGCTACAACACATCCTCCCACTCCGCCCTGTGTGCCACCCCATTTGAGGTGTTCTATGGCCTACCGCCTCCACCTATGTTGTCGTACAAGGCTAAGACTGCTCGGATGGACACAGTGGACACCCTCCGCGATCATGACAGGTCCTTGCTGAAGTCCGCAAGCGTCTTCAAGTGCAGCAGCTATCAATAAATACTAGACGCCTCCCACTGCGACTTGAAGTATGCGGTGGGGGACTGGGTGTTTGAGAGTGGCAGCAGTGGCGTGCTCCGCGTCGAGAGCAGCAATGGCTGCACAGAAGCGGGCTTGAGCATCAGCAGCCGCACGCTCAGTAGCTGCTGCGGCGTCCTCCAAGGCGGCTTTGTCCGTGGCCACGACGGCAGTGGGAGATACAGGCGCAGCTGCCTGTGAGAAACCCATTCTAGACATCATATCCCTCAGAAAGAACCATTCTACCCTGTCATAGGCTTTACTCATATCAAGTTTAACAGCAGCATACCCGGCCAGACATATAATGCAAGGCTGTTATCTGATATCAGCCGACCAGGCACAAAGGCACTCTGTGAAGTAGAAATAATATCTGGCAGGATAATTTTCAATCTATTTGGAAGCAGCTTTGACAGTACTTTGTACAAGACATTGCATAAGCTGATAGGACGGAGCAATTGGGACGGAGACCTTTCATCTGTTCAGGAATCTGGACCTTTGGTATGAGAACGATTGTGGTATCATTCCACCCTTCAGGGATATCCCCTCCAGCCAGCACGGTAAGGACTTTTGTTGTCACCTTATTACCCACCAGATCCCAGCATTTCTTGTAAAAATAGATGGCAGTCCATTGGGACCTGGAGCTTTCAAATCTCCTATGCTGTCGAACGCGAGCTTCACTTCTTCAGCCAAAAAAGGGCGGCACAGTTTCTCATTCATCTCATCAGTCACCGATGGCACGACAGCATCAAGGAGCTGCTGCGCCGCGCCATCAATGTTCAAGGACATGAAAAGATTAATGAATTAGTCAGAAATCACTGCTTTCTTCCCCTCTGACTCCTCCTAGCTACCAGCTCAATTTTTCAGTCTCCCCACCCTATTTCTCCTCTTCTCCGAGCGTGTTGCATGGAAGAAACCTGTGTTTCTGTCTCCTTTCTCCAGTGTCTAGCCATTTCACCTGTGCTCGCTGACGCCAATAAATATCAACTTGCTCCTCTTTTCAATTGATGTACAACTTAGTGTCCCAACCTTTTGGTGAGGTGAGATGTCTTCCGATTGTGGGGGTGACCCTCATGATCCTAGCAATCGGTGAACCAACCCTTGAGATGTTATCAGCCTAGCCAAAACCAAGCTGACCTGTCTGTTCCTGCAAGAAACGGAAGAAAACCAGCAAGAACAAGGTGCAAGCAATCTGAAATTGCTGATATGAGATGAAGGATCAAGTGGGGTTTTGATATATGTTGGTCTAGACGACACCAGAGAATACACGAGCAATAGTTTCACAATGAACTTAACTTAACTGTTAGAAATTGTGATTGCATTACTTGGGCTAACCCTAGAAGGGTAGCTATATAGCATGTCATACATGGGCCTCATGGGCCTAATACACACATACTCCAACAGCCCCCCCGCAGTCTGAACTACCGGCACAACTGAGTTATAGACTGCACACGAAAAGAAGCACACACGAGCCCCCCACAGACACAACTAGCCACCGGTGACGTTGAGGCTGGAGCGGAACTCGGTGAAGGTCGAGGACGGGAGGCCCTTGGTGAAGATGTCGGCAAACTGGGACGTGGTCGGGATGTGGAGGACCCGAACATCGTCGATGGTGACTCGATCACGGACAAAGTGAAGATCGATCTCCACATGCTTGGTCCGCTGGTGCTGAACAGGGTTGGTGGAGAGGTACACCGCACTGACGTTGTCGCAGTAGACCAGCGTGCTCCGGGAGAGAGGGCTGTGGAGCTCGCCAAGGAGCTGTCGGAGCCAGGAGGCCTCAGGCACGCCGTTAGCAAGTGTAGCCGGAGGTGGAGCGCCGAGTGTCCGGACACCTGGCCCAGTCGGCGTCAGTGGAGACGACGAGCTCGGTGGAGGAAGACCGGTGGAGGAGCAGGTCGTAGTCGACTGTGCCGCGGAGGTAGCGGAGGAGGCGCTTGAGAGCAGTGAGGTGGGGCTCCAGGGGATCATGCCTGTCACGGCCCGGAGCGTAAGGTAGAAGCTCTAGGGGCGCACGCCCGTAGACGACCACGAACGGG
>JAKNSH010092111.1:0-12817 GCA_027790015.1 Cymbopogon flexuosus
AAACAAATATGATATCGAGGATATCCGTCCGTATCCGATCCGTTTTCATCGTCTCTTTCCTCACTCCTCTTCTCCCTTGGATACAGCCGCCGCCCGCCTCCCGCCGCCCGCCGCCGCTCCTCCGCCTTCGACGCGCCTGCCGAGCCCGACGCCGCCCCCATCCACCGTGGCCCGACGCTCCGGCTCTCCTCCGATGAGTGGGCGCTCCACCTCCTGCCAGAAGCCCTCTCCGTCGACGACCGCACCGCCGCGCGGCGCCCTCCACGCTAGCCGCGCCAACAACGCCGCCGCCGCCCCCACACGCGAAGCTTCCTCCACGCCGGCAGCCGCTCCTCCTCGTCCCCCTCGACGCCCCGACGCTACCCCGCCGCTCCTCCTCGTCGCCTTCCACGCCGGGCGCACCGTCTTCGCCGTCGGCCTACCTCCACGGCCCCCTCCGAGATCCACGCTCCTCGTCGGCCGTCCTCCTCGCATGCATGCGCAGCAGCTCTATCGACGGTCGCCATATCGCTTGTGCGGCCTCCTGCTCTTCGCCTTTTCGGGACCTGTACGAGGACGAGGACGATGCGGACAACGCCGGCGGCGCCGTTGATGAGGACGACGGCCACATGTAGCAGTCGCCCTCCTACGATGCCGCAGCCACACGCAGGGATACAGCTCCGTAAGCCTGCCCGTCTCTCTCAGCCCTGCGATTTCCGTCTTCTTCCACGTTTACACAGCACCACGTCGTTCAGTGCCCTGTGCCTTTCAGGTGTTTGATGTAATGCCAACAAGAAAATGAAATACATATACTGCAGTTTGTTGTAGCATGTTTTTTTTTTTGGGGTTATGTTTTCCATTTTCCAGTTCCAAACAACAAAGTATTGTTTTCTTTCTAAAGGAAATTCATCGAACCTCCATGGTTCGCTCACGACTGGGACTGCAGAGGTTCCTCAAACTCGACCGAAGTCGTGCCCATACCTGCACTCACAAAAACTTTGTTTGTAGGGGTTTGTTCGCCTACATCTATTCAGATGATTCACGTGTGGATGAGTTATTGTCAGGTATGTTACCAGAATGTTTGCTTTGAGAAAATATTATCTCAATTTATCAGTTCAATGTCATTCCTTGCCATGCCAAGCCATGTGCTTCTTCAGTGGTCAAATAAATTTGCTGTTCTTACCATGATTCGCCTTAGCTGCAATTGATCGAGCCTCATGTGCCAACAAATGTAGTTAATTTTTATTTTAATAGCCTATATTACTCTATCTTAGATGCAATTAATTATGGTCTGCAGCTCCCCACATAGTCTAGATTATTCTTCAAAGTTAACTTCATGTTCATCCAATTAAATTGACTGATTAAATTTGTACCTGCCCATTTTCTGATGACAGGACCAAGGGAGATAATGCATATGCACAGGTTGCTGCCAGTCACCGAAAGAAATATCAGTGCTACCTGGGACTTTTTTTTTTTTGTTGATTTATTTGCTCCTTAGCATTGTTTCTATTCAGATGCAGGCAAAATATGTTCCGATGAGAGGAAGCACTTATATATTAGTTCTCTTGATTTGTTATTGCAAAGATTATTGTTCCCATCTGAGTGTGTACAACTACATGTCCTCTCAGCAGGATAACACAAGTCAGTTTTATCATGGTGCCCAAATATGATAGATAAATGCTATATTTTTATTTGTGTTATTTGCATACATTGCTTGAACCGAAACTTTACTATACTGCACGTTTATATATATTATTTGCACCGCGACATGTGTATTCGAAAAGCCATTTAGTCTCTATAATTGCACCGCGACATGCGTATTTGAAAAACAATTTAGTCCCTATAATTACAAACAAAATGAACCATGAATTGAAATGAAACCGAAACAGAAAAAACAAAAAACCCTTTAATCCCGGTTGGTAATATCAACTGGGATTAAAGGTCCTAGCTAGCACGTGGGCCTGGCGGCCTCTTTAGTCCCGGTTGGTATTACCAACCGAGAGTAAAGATAGACTTTTACTTCCGGTTCGAAACCCTTTACTCCCGCTTTGCCAATCCGGGTTATATAACTAGGAGTAAAGGGGGTTGAGCACCGGAAGTAAAGGTCATTGCTGTAGTACTTCTTGTGCATTTTATGAAACTTTATTTTTGGATTTTTCATGACTTTTTGCATGGAGCCTTGAGGAGGATCTTTGGAATACTGAAGTAATGGACTGTGGATAGACTCTAGTAGTGTATTTATGAACCAAACACTATTTTGAAAAATACTACAGTGCGTAGTTATTTTCTTTTAGTGTAAGGATAGTAGGCAGTTTTTTTTTTTTTACATTTTCCTTTCCAAATGCAGGTTATACAATTCCAGCAGGCTGGATGGTGATGATGAGCCCAATGTCAATCCATTTAAATCCCAATCTCTTTGAAGACCCACTTGACTTTAACCCTTGGAGGTTGCTAGTAAGTGACAAGTATGAAATTATTCTCTCTATTGATGATTTTCTTTAGAAATATTAACTAATTAAAAACAAAAAAAAATCAGGAGTACAGGTATAAGGGCATTTGGTTTAGGTATAAGGAGTACATGGGTACAAAAGAAAACACTATCGAAGAACTTTGTGCCATTTGGTTTAGATATAAGGGCATGTCCAGCAACTGAGTTTAGCAAGCTATTCATTGCACTTTTCCTTCACATTTTGGTAACGGAGTACAGGTACATGTTGGCTTGTGACTGTAGTGCATATGCTTTGTACTCTACATGCTTGTAGCACGTTGACATACATTCAAATTGTTTGAGCAGATGGAAGGAGATCAAAGGAGGAGAAGTGTCCCGCAAGGCAGTGATCATGTTCCCACAAGGTTATCAAATTCAACTAATCCCAAGGGCATGATGGGGGATGGACCTTGAATCTCCGGGAGATATCTCCAGTAATCTGGATTTGGCATGTCTTTGTGTTCATGCTTGGTGCAAGAATGTGCCATATATTTGTTATACTTAAAATTTGCACATGTATGTTTTTGTTGCTCAAAATAATTATGAAGTGTATATGAAAGCCGTGTGTGGGCATATAAACCAAGAAATATGTTATATATTTGCGGAACCATAGAAACTATCAATACTGTGGTCAACTAGATTTTTTGTCAACTTTTAGTACCACACAGAGAGATCTTTATCATCGAATCGCAAAAAGTTAAAAGCAGAGCCAATGAGGCCACCAAGCGTCTAGGTCCTTACAAGCAGAAAGCTCGTGCTCACAACCGTTGCGCTGCTCTCTTGATTTTTTTCGGAGCATCAGCGTGATTTTTAACTCTGACAGCGATGCCTCCGCCATGTTTTAGAAAGCACTATAAGAGAGAATGACCGGCCAATCATTCTTCTAGTGGCGTAGTACTAGTAATCTCACTATAGCAAGCAAGCCATAGTATTTTTCGCGCGAAAATCGTACGCTTCGCAGTTAGTGGGATTCAAACCCATGACTCATGAGTTTGAATCCCACTAACTGCGAAGCATATATGACCTACCCTCGCGTGTACCCTCCTCTACCACTTTACCCCTTAGTCCCTTGTGTCTATATTCCATTTTAGTTCTCCACATATTATTACAAACTAAGTGTAAATTAATTATTTGAGGCTCTAAACGAATTCAAATGATTTTATAACTTTTTAGGTCTACGACTTTTGTTTTGTTAATTTCTCCATCCATGGTGGTTTGTAAAATGTAAATTTCAAATTTAAAAAAAAATTCAAAAGTACTTTTCCTTGACAAAATGATTTTAAATAAAAAATGTCAACTACAAAGTTTCATAACATCTTGAGATCTACAATTTTTTTGTTTTGGTTATTTCTCCATCCAAAGTCATTTGAAAAATTCAAATTTCAAGTTTAAGAAAATTCAAACATACTTTTCCATATTAAGACGATGATTTGAAATCAAAATGTTGTCAACTATAAAAGTTAACTTTTCAATATCTAAAACTGTTATTTTGGTCATTTGTTCATCTGACAAAGCCGTCCTATCATTGTTCACAAATTTTACATCTCTATCATTTGGTTCCATAGCGTTCCATAAACTATATGAGACATATAAATTTTATGAGCAATGTTATTTTATCTTTATCTATTAAAAAAATGATCAAAATAATAGTTGTAACGACACATTCAAGGCAAACTTTACTTGATTTTTTTAAGAGCTTTGTTGTACCAAAATTATCGAATTTGAAAGAGATTCACATTTCTTCATCATCAAGTCAATTAAATATCTCAAAGTAAGTTATCCAGTTATCCAGCATCCAAATTCAAAGATTTTTTTTTAAAAAAGAAAAATGTCCAGTTAATTAAATATGCATTTTAGTGGGTTTTTTTAATATAACAACACATTCAAGGCAAACTTTAATTAGTTTTATCCGCGCTCCTTCAAATATTGCATATTACCTGCTTACCTTGCAATGTGAGCATCTCTAAGAATTTGCCAAATCAACTTGGCATTCATCTATTTTTAGCAAAAGAAGAAAATTGTCCTCCAACAATTTGGTATTCTAACTTGGCAATTGTGTTAACTTGGCAAATCTTCTCTTCCACGCGCATACATGCGCGCGCAAAGGGGTTGGCATCGCGAGTCCCGACGCCGCTGCCTTTGTGAGAGATCACCAGGAGAAGGGAGATATAGACCTGCAGCATGCCAAAACCAATTTGCCGATATCTTTTCCAAACCCCTTGTTCTAGCCCAGTTCAATCTCTTGCGAGGGGAGTTGGTTGTATGCTTCCCATTTTAGATGTGGGAAGTTTTGGTTATTGTATATTAGCTTTGTTTCTTCCTTCTTTTGTTTTTGCTTTTATATCATATTGCATTACATCTCATCATGTATGATATAGCATCCTTTGAGCTTCATGACTATAGCTGTTAGAATGAGACTACGCTCTTTTTGGTATGTCTTGTGTGTACCGCTGCAAACTCAAAACTCACATAAACAAATTGTGTACCGCTGCAAACTCAAAACTCTTAAAATTTGAAAATACACAAAGGTTGGTTTAATCTTTTGACATGATGTATGAACGTTGCATGGGGTAGTTCACCTGGTATATATACTTGTGTGTACCGAAGGAGTCTTGTGTGTACCGAAGGGTTGGTAAAATTTGAAAATACACAAGGGTTAGTTTAATCTTTTTTATATATGGTCTTAGTTGTTTTGTTGAAAGTCCAGAGGTCTTGATGTAAAAGTGTTTTGGTTATGCCAAGTAAAAAAAAATAGCAAACTCTTGAATAGAGACTCTTTTTTTTACTTGGCATATCATTTTGGAAGTTGGCAAAACATAAGATTTGCCAACTAAAATATAGCAAACTCTTGAAGAACTCTAACATGCCAATGCCCTTTTTGCTAAAAAAAACAAAGGTTCCCTTGACCTCGTATTTTGAAAATGGGCGGCCCAAATAAACTCTTATCACTGTTGCCACTCATCGGCCGACACGAGGAATGAGAGACTGCATGCATTGCTGCCCTGTGGCGCTGCTGATTGATCTCATATACCTTTGTTGTTTTATTTAAGTCGGGATATTCGTCTAAGGGCAGGCATGCTTGGTTTTCAACTTTTCATCCAAACATGTATTAGCCAAGTCAAAATTTGGCACTGGCCGAACTTTGGACATTGAATTGGTGACCATGTTTTTGATCAACTTTGGCCATTAAAAAGAACTAGCATGGCTAAATGGCAGGACTGCCAAGCCAAATTTTGGATATAATAATTTGGTTGATATCCTTTGGCATATATAATAATTGGGTATTGGGTATAAGGCCCTCCACAGTGTGAGCTTTGAGTGGTGCTAGGAGAGGAAAGAGAGACTTTGGGAGTGACTCTTGCCCACTGCAGCTAGTGATGCTAACTTGTACCGGTGCTCGAAAAACTCGGAGCGGTGAAACTACATTCACCGGTGCCCAAACAATAGAATATGATTTCGTTTGTACGGTGCCTGGACAACACAGGGTGCTAGTGCTGATAAGTTCTGTACTTCTTTGCATTTCTTTATCTTCCATGTGGGTCCTATCAGTAATGCCCAAAGCTTTGCACACTACAGCAAGTCAAGCACCGCTTCTGGTTTTGACGGTGGGCCCCAGATTTTTTGTTGGCACTACTTCCACACTGTGGAAGGCCTAAGCAACCTGGTCCTCGAATCCGTTGGGACCGTAAGCATGACTACAAGACGCCCATAACTATGAAATGGAATGTAGGCATGTAGCAGCCACTCTTCCCGGTTTTGCTTCGCTCCAGCTTCACATCAAGAACACATCAACGACGGACATGGCGGAAGCAGTAAGTAATCAAAGAAAAAACCCACACGGAACCAAGAGCAGATGGAGATACGATCATCGATACACATACATTTTGACTTTTGAGCATGCAAGGCAGCAAGTGACGTTCATTGCTGCCACCGGCGAGCGGCCACAGCTAGCTAGCTCTTCCCGGCGCCGGCGGCAGCCTCCGTGGACTTGCCATGGAGCACGCTGGCGGACTCGGACCCGGAGCCGTGCTTCTGCTCCGCCGACCAAGACACCGGCGACCCAACCTTCCAGTACTTGCCGTCGCGCCACTTCCCACCGCCGCCGCCGCCGTGACCGCCGTGCGCCGACTCCTCGCCGTCAGAGTTGGACACCGACACGGCACGCCAGTTGCTCCACACCCTCAGCATGGTGTAGAGCAGCGCCACGCACACCACCGCCGAGACCAGAGCGATGCCCGCGACGATCACGACCACCTCCCTGCCCGACAGCCGCCTAGCAGGCGACGGCGGCCCGCACGGTGGCAGCGGCGCGCCGCAGAGCTCGTTGCCGACGAACGACGCCGCCGGGAAGCTCGACAGCCCCGCGGGCACCGCGCCGGAGAGGAGGTTGTCGGAGAGGTTCAGGCGGTGCAGGCTCGTCAGCTGCTGCAGCGAGGACGGTATCTGCCCGTCGAGACGGTTGGACGACAGGTTCAGCCGCTCCAGCTTCACCAGGCTGCCGAGGGACGCTGGGATCTCGCCGGAGAGCCTGTTCCGGCTCAGGTCCAGTATCACCTGCAGCTCCGAGAGCTTCCCGAGCTCCGGCGGGATTGGCCCCTCCAGCGAGTTCTCCGACAGTCTCAGCTCGTACAGCTTGTTGCATTGCTGCAGCGCCGGCGGTATGGCGCCGCTGAGGCTGTTCTTGTTCAGGTTCAGGACGTTCAGAGACGTCAGCCTGCCGATCTCCGGCGGGATGCTTCCGGTGAGGTGGTTGTCGCTGAGGGACAGCTTCAGCAGGCCCGAGCAGTTGCCCAGCTCCGGAGGGATGCCGCCGGTCAACGCGTTCCACGACAGGTCCAGCTCGCCGAGTGACCTGAGGCTGCCGAGCCATGCAGGGACGGTGCCCGTCAGGCTGTTCCCGTCGAGCTTCAGATGGGTGAGCTCAACGCAGTTGGAGAGCTCCCCCGGGATGTCGCCGGAGAGGTTGTTGAACGAAAGGTCAAGCATGCTGAGCCTTGTCAGATTGCCTAGCTCGGCCGGTATCGCACCGGTGAGCCCGTTGCCGCCAAGCTGGAGCCGTACCATGTTTCTTGACCGGGCGACAGCCGCTGGAATGACGCCGGAGAAGCTGTTGTTGGTGAGCGCCAGCACGGAGAGGGAGGTTGAGCCGAGGAGAGGGATGAGGCTGCCGGCGAACCGGTTGTGGGAGAAGTTGATCACGGTGAGGTTCTTGAGCTGGAACAGTGACTCCGGTAGGGGGCCCTCGAGGGAGTTGTTGTACAGAGTTACCACGCTGAGCTCGGAGAGCTGCCCGAACGTGTCGGGCAACACGCCGGTAAGCCGGTTGTCTGCCAATGCCAGAGCCTGAAGGCTCCTGCACTCACCGAGGCTAGCCGGAATGGGGCCCGACAGGTCGTTCTCCCGGAGCTGAAGCACGGCCAGGTTCTTAAGGTTCCCGATCCTTTCGGGAATAGGGCCATGGAAGTGGTTTCCGAAGAAGTCCACCTCCTCCAAGCTCGTGCAGTTGGTGAGCTCGTCAGGGATGGTTCCGGACATCTGGTTCTCGTAGAGGAACAAGAGCTTCAGCTTCTCAAGCCTGCCAATCTCCGGCGGTATTCCACCGGTGAGGCCATTGTGGAACAGAGACAAGATCTCCAGGTTGCTCAGGTTCCCTATCTGCGGCGGCAGGGCACCGGTGAAGCTGTTGTTGTGCAGAGCAAGGTTGACGAGGCCAGACAGCCGGTCAATGTCCGGCGGTATCACTCCGGTGAAGCTGTTGTTTGACACGTCGATGGACTGGAGAGCACCACAGTTGAGCAGCGCCTCGATGCCGCCTTCAAGATTGTTGCCACTGAGGAACAGGTTCTCCAGCAGGCTTGATGAGTCGCCGGCGCAGAGGTCCTCAGGGATGGCGCCATCAAGGAGATTGCCAGACAGCACAAGGTACTTGAGGTTCTTCAGTTGTGCTGCAGAGATGCTGACCTTTCCAGAAATGTTGTTCATGGATAAGTCCAGAACCTGCAGCTGGCCCAGCCGGTTCAGTTCAGCTGGGATGACACCGGTCAGGCTGTTGCCGAGCAGGTTAAGGTACGTCAAGCTGGAAAGGCTCCCGATCTCCGCCGGAATCTCACCGGAGAACTGATTGTTTGCTAAATTAAGAGACTGGAGATCACTGAAGCTCCCAACAAACGAAGGAATGTTGCCTTGCAGCATGTTATCAGCCAATGACAGAAAATGCAAGCTTACACAGCCAGCAAGCTCCTCCGGGATGCCGCCGGTGAGGGTGTTGTTGTCCAGTGCCAGCTTCTGCAACTGCTTCAGGTTGCCAAGCTCAGCAGGAATGGTGCCATTCAGCTGGCAGTAGGCCAGGCCGAGCGTCTCCAGCTCCGAGCAGTCGCCCAGTTGCGGCGGAATCTCGCCGTGCAGCCTGTTGTCGCCGAGCCTGAGCACCTTGAGGTTCTTCAGAAGACCGAGCTCCGGCGGGATGGTGCCAGTGAGGGAGTTGGAGAAGAGGAGCAGCATCCTCAGGTTCTCCAGCACGCCAAGGTCCGGCGGGATTGGTCCGGTGAGGGAATTGGAGGACAAGTCAATGGACTCGATGGAGATGAGGCCACCGATCGCCGGCGGTATCACGCCTGACAGGCCGTACCCGGACAGGTTGAGGCCTGTCACAATGCCCACCTCCCCGGGCAGGCACGTAATGCCATGCCATGAGCAGACGTCGGCCTCCAGCGACCAGCCGGAGAGGACACCTCCAGGGTCAGTGAGACCGGACTTCACTTGCAAGAGAACGGCAGGAGCTGTGGCTGGTGTGGCTGAACATACAGGTGCAAGCAGGATGCAGAAGAGCAGAGAGAGATCAGCAAGAACACGAGGAGTGAAGCTGCTCTGCTTGATAGCCATTGCTATACTGGTAAGATGGTATCATGTAGCCGTGTGAGCTAGAAGGGAGTGAGCTTCAGGGATGCTGCTAAGGTGATGGATGTCTATATGCTCCACTGCACAGAGTAGTTGCCCGAGCTGCAACTGCAAAAGAGGATAAAAGAGTTGTCAAACAATACCTGCTCTATGTATCAGGGTCAGAGAATATGTTGGATTTGTATACTGAAAATGCAATACAAGCCAAATGAGAAGGTGAAAGCAGTTCAGAAAAAATAAAAATTCAGATACTGTATCAGAATAATGACCGACCGGCATAGGTTTCGATAATGCAGGCCAAAGCAACAGGTAGTTTAAAGGCTAATCTTGTTGTTTTGACTTGTTACTCCATCCTCTTCTGTTTGATTTGCTCTGACCAGAGCGAAAAAAGGCGCTCGAAATTAGTTAACTATGCGCTTTACAGAGCATACGTGCTCGAACAGTTCAACTGCCCCCTCGATTTGGTGGCAACAGGACAAATAGATGATGCTTCCATGCTTTATTTTATAGTCATTTTGCTCAGTTTTAGTGACCAAAAAATAAGTATAGCATACATTGGTCATCATCCCAAACCCAAAGTCAAGCTTCTGATTGTGCAAATAAGTAGATGGATGATATGAAAATTTCTCCTTGACTGCCAACAACAACAACAACAACAACAACAACAACAACAACAACAACAACAACAACAACAACTTAGCCTTTTGTCCCAAACAAGTTGGGGTAGGCTAGATATGAAACCCAAAGAAACAAGAAACAAAAAAGGCTACAGATAACTGAAGGTAAATAAATATAGTTGTACAATCTACGTCTGAAAAATTGTGCAATTCTAGATCTAACTTAGCCAAACTAGCTAAAGCCTCATCGAATTTTAGAAAAGAGTATGAACATTTATTATATCAGTTATGTGTACTATGAAAATATATTTCATAAGGGATCTAATAACACTTTTGGTACCACAAATATTGATAAACTTTTGTATTAATTTGGTCAAATTTAAAACATTTTGACTCAGTATTATACTAGAATTATATTCTTTTCATCATGATATATAAAAATGGACATTTATTAAGGAAAAAGAAATAAACTATCACCTAATAAGATCTACGTATCTGAATAAATTGCTGGAAAAGGCCAATCATCAAGCAAGCAAGTCCCACAAAGGGGCATTTCAATTATCAGGTCTAGGGAAAGAAGTTACTTTTGCGGGGGATCGACAGTGACACAATCAAATCAACAAGGGCACAGGAAACAAAGGTGACTCTTGGTTGAAAAAAAAAAAAAAAAACGAGACAAAGGTGACTGGAAAAAACAAAAACGATCCACAGTAACCACTGGGCAGAATCATGCACGGGGCTCACCAGCTAGCACTTAGCTTTGCTTCCTGCAGTTCAGATGCAGCAATACCCAAGTGATTCCATAGCCGGGATGAGTCCATTCAGATAGGGACAGACTGCTATCAGGTTATCTACTAGTGGCCTTCTCAGCTCTCATCATGCACAACGACGCCCTCCTTTCTGGTTCAGCTTTCAGAGTTAGATCACATAGTGGAATGCCAGCTTTGTGCAGCCATTTTTCAGTCAGTTCCTCACTCACTGATTTAGCTAACCAACAATGCTAAGGATTAAGGAATAACTACTTGCATCCAAAGTTATGGCTGACTGGATTTAAGATTGGGGTCTCTATTCTCTAAACGTTGTTACCTGTCTCTTACATGATTGGATAATTGGAAAGCTACAAGTAACACACAAATAGGATGTGAAGAAGCGAATAGGTAAAAGTAAAAAATGAGAATGTGAACCGGTCATAACAACTGAAACTAATGTCATGATAAAACGGTAAAAGAACAGATGAGTCCAAACCACAACCTACCCGTCTGTTCGGCAACATGAGGACAATGACTTGCGGCTGGTGCAATGGTTGCATCATTGGTCCACGATTGACTTTCTTTGACGTCCGAACAATTTAGTACTCGTTCCCGAAGCCTGATTGATCTGTGTTTGACTTGTGCCTCCTCCACACTGTGGTTCTTGCTTGCTTGTACGTTTCTCGCCTGCTCACCTACATTTTTTATTTTTTGAAACAAGCCTGCTCACCTACATGATTCAGAGTTGGAATAGGACACAAGTCAAAGGACAAGTGTGGGTGTGTAAAGCGTGTCATCTGTTCTAGCTTATCTCCAAACATAGTACTTAATTCAGTGCTAGAGGGAGCAATGCATTTTAATAAGAGATATTGAAAGATGAGATAATCTAAACTAGAATCACGGCGCAAACATTCTTGGACAAATGAATTCTATTTAGCATGTGTTCTTTATTATAGGAGAACTACAGAAAAAAAAATCAAAGAATTTAAGATATTGCACAAAAAATTAATGTAGGTAACATCATAGCATGCTATACAAGTCATCAAAGTTTTAGACTTGTAGCTAAGGCCTAAGAGGTCCAAAAGGTGCGCTGCTATATATGTTTGTACAGCCGATTAGGAGTAAGTGGCTTCTTGTTCAGTACTTCAGTTGTTACTTGTTACCAATAAGCTCTAGTCACCAATAAGCTCTATCCCTGTTTTGAATGTCATATGTTTTTCGTTCATGAACTCAAAATAAATGCATTCTTTTAGCAAATGTATCTGAGCTCGTGTTTCATTAAGAGGAAGGACTCAACGAAATGCAAAGAAAAGCCACACAAATAATGATCAGTAGAATTAACCTCCTGGCTGTGATATGATAGAAAGCAACAGAGGAGCTGGTTCTAGTCTGCAAACCAAAGTGTCAGCATGCATGAGCCAAACCCTTTTCCCATGCAGACATGCAGTAGCACACAGCCACAAACAGGCATCTGCAAGTCTGCAATCAGACTGCCGAGACAAACTTTCCAGGTCGGAGATTGGAAAAGCCGATCGACTTTCGGAGCAATGAACTGAACCCTGCTGGTGAAACGTTGCAGTCATTGACCTAGGCATACTAGGTAGTACTATAGTAGGCTAGCAGATTACGGAGTTTAATAGCTAATAGCATCTTGCAGGAACGACGACAGCACTTGCATGATGACGAATTAACAGTACTTGTGCGGGAGCTAGGGAGAAAAAGGAAGGAGATCCACCAACCTGTTGCCGCGGCATTGGCAGTCTGGCCGCGCGCGAGTGTCAACGAAGCAATGGATTGAGTTGGGCAGAGATGCGGACGAACATGACGTCTCGGCATGGCATGTGTTCAGTTGGAACAGGGAGCCGTGCTCGTCAGCTGGGTCGGCGGCGGCGAGTCCAAGGTCCCCGTGCACGTTGCATGTCGTCGCTCCCATCTCACTCCTCTGACTCTGCTTGCGGGAGTCAGTGCGTGACTCGTGGAAGATCCGACGCCGATGTCAGCTCGAGCGTAGGCGGCGTCAACAGGGGTTGGCAGATCAGATGTGGAACCGTGGACTTTGGTTGCTCGCAGCCGCAGGGGCAGTCTGT
>JAKNSH010092191.1:0-10024 GCA_027790015.1 Cymbopogon flexuosus
ACTGAATGTACTAGTTGTTAAATAAAACTAAATCACATTATAGTTGAGCACTTGATTTATCAGATATCCAGCAAGAATGTGTCTTGTTATCAAGTTGGGATATTTCAGGTAAACAAACATTCTCGTTGCTTACCATTATCCAGGCTGGAATGAATGCGATTAGGGATGGTTATACAAGGTACACTCCTAATGCTGGGACTTTGGAGCTGAGGAAGGCTATTTGTGCTAAACTCCAGGGTGTGTGAATGTATGAATGGACGTCTGTCTTGGCAGAGTTAATTTTCAATTGAGAAAACTGAATGACTTCGTGTTTAATTATGACTGTACAGAGGAAAACGGGATATCCTACCTCCCAGATCAGGTGCTGGTGAGCAATGGAGCTAAGCAGTGCATCACACAAGCTGTGCTTGCAGTCTGCTCACCTGGTGATGAGGTGAACACTTTGTCTTGCTACACAGTAGCTCATCAAACTTCTATGGTCGACACCATATCAGTATCTATAGGAGCACAAGTAGCAATTTTCGTTATTCTGGATCATGTTTTGGCAGTAGTCGAGGATTATGTTTTTTTTAATCTAATTTTAGATTTAGAATGACAGATGTCTAAACCAGACCTTGTTTTGGGATGTGGAGATGCAGCATCTAGGAATTTGACTATGTGATTATGCAAGTATGTCGCTTGTGAATGATGGTCGATTGATATTAGGTTTTGTTGATATGGCTATATTCTTTCATCTATCACAGTTTTTTTTGTTTGACATCACTAGAGCAATTTATGTACGGAGTAGCAGACTACCACATTATGTAGAACTATTCTGGTTAGGATGACAGATGTTGGTGTTATGTCCTCATAGATGATTATTGCCTGTAGCATTAAAATATTCAATGTTGATGCTATCTGAACAATGTTAAGGGATCCCTTTGTTTCAGGTTTTGATTCCAGCCCCATACTGGGTCAGTTATCCTGAGATGGCAAGATTGGCTGATGCAACTCCAGTGATTCTTCCTACAAACATATCAGAGAATTTCTTTTTAAAGCCAGATTTGCTTGCCGAGAAGATCAATGAGAAATCAAGGCTCTTAATTCTGTGCTCTCCATCTAATCCAACAGGATCAGTATATCCAAAGGAGTTGCTTGAGAAAATAGCTGATATAGTCAAGAAGCATCCTAGGCTTCTGGTATTTTCTTTCGTTTATATGGAACATTTAACCAACCTGTTAACTTTCACTCGATGAACATCATGAAATGTCTTTTTATTTATTTTTGCAGGTTTTATCTGATGAAATTTATGAGCATATTATCTATCAGCCTGCAAAACACACAAGCTTTGCTTCACTCCCTGGAATGTGGGAAAGAACATTAACTGTAAATGGTTTTTCTAAGGTACATATGTTTGTTGTTTACTTTGTTACCCCCTCTCCAGAAATGTGTGTGCTCTTTATTCACTTTATTATTTATTACTCTTATTGTAAATATTAGAATGTAACTTTTCAGAACTAGATGCCTAATTTACTCCAAAACAAAAACTTGGCCATTGGGTAATATAACCAAGTTCTGAGATATTTGATGATGCAACTTCTGCAGGCTTTTGCTATGACGGGTTGGCGTCTTGGTTACCTTGCAGCCCCTAAACATTTTGTTACAGCATGTGGAAAGATCCAAAGCCAGGTGAACAATTCATTTCCTGTGTTTCTTTATCTCTAATATGTTAGGTTACGTGATGTGCTACTGCACTTTTAGTGAAACTAATGGTTTTTTAAGTGCGCAAAACTATGTCTGTTGTAGCATTGGCTTATCTTCTGCAAATTCAGTCAAGTATGGTTTTTATCATATTGATGCCAATGTCTCACGTGTTTTCTGCAGTTCACCTCAGGTGCCAGCAGCATATCACAGAAAGCAGGGCTTGCAGCTCTGAACCTTGGCTATGCTGGTGGTGAAGCAGTATCAACTATGGTTAAAGCATTCCAGGAACGCCGTGACTATCTTGTGAAAAACTTCAAGGAACTGCCTGGTGTGAAAATATCAGAACCTCAGGTAAAGAAGATATTACAGTGGTTGTTGTGAAACCTAGTTCTACACTCATGTAAAATGGCTAAATATAAAGAAAATTCAAGCACTAAATTATCAAATTTGCAGGGCGCCTTTTATTTGTTCATTGACTTCAGCTCCTACTATGGGTCCGAAGTAGAGGGGTTTGGCCCTATCAAGAATTCTGAGTCGCTTTGCATCTTCCTATTAGAGAAAGCACAGGTATGAACCATCAATTTATTTCTATGTATTCTTCTGTGAATATGTTGAACTGCCATAACTTCTATTTGTGGATTGCACTCTAGGTTGCCCTTGTCCCAGGTGATGCATTTGGGGATGACAAGTGCATTCGTATTTCATATGCTGCATCCCTAACTACACTTCAAACTGCGGTGGCAAAAATAAAGGAAGCTTTTGCTCTGCTCAAGCCCTGTGTTGCTGCGTAGCAAGATCACTAAATTGCAATAAGGAGTGACAAAGGCGCCAGCTCACCTTCAACTTCCCTTTCACATTATTTCAAGCACAATGTTCTTGTTTTGGCAGACTTGATCTGTTGTTTTTATATGTAATATTAAGGACTCATCATGTGTGGCATGCCAATAAAAATGTTTTATTCAGAAAAGGGTAGGCTGGTACTGGTAACCCTATGCGAATTACCTTTTGTACAAAAGAAGCAGGTCGCAGGAGCAGTAATCACTTCAGTCCTGCAACGCTTCAATGGAAAAGAACAGCAATGCATCAACTCTTCGATTGCTTATAACACACGGATCTTCAATTTAAGCAAGGCAACTATAATCTTCAAGTAGGAAGAGGTCTAGGACATGGGCCATTGCATCTTCGTCAAACAGTCAAAACATCCAATAGAATTTAGTTTAAATAGGCACGCCCCATACTTTACAAGAAGCCAATACGTTGAGCAGCATGTCCAACTCATATGTTCAACACGTTAAAAAGAATGCACTCAAAACCCATGAAAGTTGACTTCATATGGGAAAGCTGAAAGGGAACTTGTTCATTATCTCAAAGTACAATAATAGGAAATGTTGATATACATGTAATGGGGAAAAAATAATACACTGAAAAGTTGATATAACAGCAAAATTTGACAACTAGTATATATATCAAACCAGGTACTGGCTCTTCAAGTATGAGTGCTCTTTTAATGATTTGCTTGTTTAATGAAAGAGTGCTGAACTGCTGATACAGTACATGGATAGACAGATGTATCCTAGTAAATTTATCAAGTGATGGCTTGTCCTGCCAGATGAAAGTTCTTGTCCAACATAGACCGAGCACCGAGCACCCTACTCTAGTTTCCAAACACAATCTCATCGAAGTTCCAGTTTCTGACGAGGTCTCTTGAAACAGCATGGCTCCGCTGAAGGCGAGGAGCACCCTCGGTGCCCTGGCCAGTAGCCATTAGAGGAAAAGGGGTCACCTTTGATGTCCCAACACCATTGGCAGCTCCAGAAGGCATTACTTTCCGAGATAGGCAAGCTACTACAGCTCCACACCGGTTTTCCCCCTCTGAGCTTGAGACTGAGTAGCTTCTAAAGGAGTTTGAAGGGCTGTTCATTCCATGGCATACTAGACAAGCTAGACTCATGGTTATAGCAGAGATGAAATGGCCTGTTACTGCAAAAGGAGCAATATGAAAAATATTTCAATGAAGGTAACGAATTCTATCAGAGGAAGCCGTGAAACAAGTCTTTATTGGTGAAGATACATTGGCGTTTCCATTCAAAAAAAAGATACATTGGAAAAAAAAACAAGATATATGTGATAGTGGCCGCAATTCCTTTTGGCTGAAGCTCAGAACCGGAATGTAGGGATGAGCTGAGAGAAAGGCTACCAATTAAAAGGACTAGATCAACTTTCGTTCAAAAGAATTAAAGGAGCAACTTCAAACATTTCAGCCATAATGTTGGTTACATAAGCAATTTTTTTGTGACCGAGCTCAAATGGACCCATTTTGGTTAAATAAGCAAATGAAACATATGATCTTTTTTTTTCTCAAAGGAAAGCAAGAGTTTAGCCAATTTTTTTATTAGAAGATAGAAGAAAAGGTGATTACAAATTACAAAATGTATGATTATTATCCAGCACAGGAGCCAGATCGCATTTGCTCGCCACACTGAGTGTCAGCCCCTGACACTTAATCAAGGTCATGGAAACTGCAAATGGGTGTGGATGAGTGGACTACTTTGTGCACATCCAGAAACTAAACCCAGCACAAAAATACCACATACTCAACAACCCTGAACAAATGGATAACAGAAAACATACCGACATTAAGATCTCCAAACTGAATACGAGAATTAATAAAGGTGCAGCACTAGAGCCATTCGCAACGGGACAATGATCGTATAAAAGGTGCCATGATAACCCAAGAAAATAAACTGCATCCGCACTTTAACCAGGTGCCAGAAAGGCCAATTGAGTCGGATTAATGTCGATCTTGTGCACCGAATGAGGGAAAAACATGGATATTTGATTGGATTAGCATAAAACGCTACAGGCCACACGAAACCACCAAACTAGAACCTGGGTTTGACTGAGAACAACGCAAATCCTATAAACTAAATCCATCGAAGCAAGCAAGGATCGCTCAGCATCAAAACAAGGAATCAGTCCTCACCAGAACGGATCTCCACCACACGCTGGATAGAGAGAAGAGCGGCGGGCGGAGGATGCGGTAGAGAGGGACCGGCGGCGATTCGTTGAGGCTTCAGAGGAGAGGGGAATTTGGGAGCCGGGCTGCGGGGAGGTCCGAAACCCACTCCACCGAGTGAGTCTCCTTTTTTTTTAGAAAAAAAAAAAAAAAAGAGTTTGATTGGGACTGCTATTTTCAGTTTCGCTTCACGTTTTGCAGTTAAATATGTGCAACTTCATAAATTCTGCTCCACCCTCTAGAAAACAAAAGATAGGTTTCCAGGGGGGGGGGGGATGGAACACTAGTAATTTTTGTTGGAGTTGTTTAGTTTGTCAAGTAGAGTTTGTGGAATAATCCCAAGCAAAAAAACTCTTCATAAACTATGTGTCACTTGTGTCTTAATGTCTAATCTTTTCCCTATTTGGAAAAATCGTTTCAATCTCGTCGAAATGTGCAACCATATGCACATCGAGAGGTGGAAGGTCGAAGGACGTGGAAAAAGTAAGGAGGACAAGTTCCTAATACAAATGTAAAACAAAAGAAAATATATATAAAGTGATTAGAACGATTTATAAGTAGTTCAGACTTTCTTATGCAAAATTATCTTATATATTTAGGAATGAGATTTTAGAAACTATCAAAGGAACACAACAAATACGCTCCTAATTTTTTTAGGCAAGATGCTCTTAAGGCTTTTGGTTAGTCCAAAATAAATTGTAGAATAAACCTAACAAATAGATTCTAATATTAGTATTTTTATGGTTATTTTTTTATCCAATAAACAAGATATATTAATAGTAATTTATTTATTTTACAATTTACATAATTTTTTTAAAAAATAAGATAAATGATCAAAGATGATAAGTATAAAACGTCAGTAACAAGAACGGTTGGTTTTTTTTTTTTTTCGGAGTTGGTCCAACCGAGAAAACGCTTCACACTTCAGTTTCCTGGCAACACGGGCCAATCCAGCGGCCCATGGGCTACGGGCACCTCCACATTCTGGTATCCACGTTTTTTTTTTAGCCACAATTGATGTTCACGAACCTTTTCCTTTTTAGACACTTTGCTCCTGTTCTATCTATTGTTCCTTTTTTATATGTAATTCCGTTACTTATTTTCCTTTCCTCCTTTCTACATACTTTTAAATTTATGTTAAATTTTTTTAATATTTTTCTCTTTGTTATGCTACCACCAGATTTTGATGTCCCTGGTCATGTTCCAACATTTTGTTGCAATGTTTTTCTAGTATTTGTAATTTGTCTGGCATGTCATTATTATTTCTATTAGTGCGAAACATTTTTCTCATCAAGGGCAATGATTATAATGTAGACATTTACTCTCCTAAAGTTGAAATACTTAATAAAAAATATTCAAGATTCATATATTAAGAATGATCCAAGTTATAGCAAAACATGTTCTAAGTTAGTAAGACACAAATTCTCTTGAAGTTGGAACATTTTTCCTGAGTTATAACATTGTTACACTCAATAAAAAAATGTCCCAATGATAAAAATGTTCTAGGCTAAAAATGATTTCGAGAAGTTCATGAAATACACTCAAGTTCGCTCTTGCTTTAAAAGTTTTAGAAATTCGTTTGAGTACTCAATAAAAAAACTATGATATTATTTAATCCATACACAGAAGGAAGGTGAAGGTACCAGAGGTGATTTCCTTCTCGTTCTCGGCTGATTAATCCTCTTATCTGTATAAAATCAATTCAGGCAGGGCTCTCACCTCTCTAGTGACGTCTTAAAGAAAATCCTTCTATCGGTACTAACTTATTGTCGAGTATAAAAATCAACCACCCATGGCATGTAGATGTCGCCGAATCACCGTGCAACTTGATTTTTACTTTTGCTTCTCTTGTTAGATTACACACAGCAGCAAGTGTACGTGCTGGAGCTGCTACGCATGCATTATATATACTACGCCTACGCGATTTTTTTTACATCACGGGTCGCGCTCAGTGCAAAGCCACAAGATTTCTTCAGCGCAGCGACAGGTAACGTGTGCCCTCGCTCAACTGATTTCGAAAATCTTGTCAAAAAAAACTGATTTCGAAAAAGAAAAGAAAAGAAACGACAGTGTTGGTTGCTGCACGAAGAAGAAGAAGAGGAGGAGGAGGAGGAGGAAGAAGGAGGTGGGGGAGCAGCAGGCCAGCAGCCCGTGCCATGTGTACATCTGTCGGGCAGCTACACGTAAGCGGCGAAGGTGTCCAAGCCTCCAAGGTGGCGTGCCGAGAGGACGCCCATTCCGTTCGCGGCAGGTGAGGCGCGCGCCGACCACGCGGGCTGCCGCCGCCGCGCGCGTGTGGGCGTGCGCCGCGGCGCGGCCGGCACACGCATGGGATCTGCTGCGCATACACGAGTTCGCCGGAGTTCTGTGGCTCGAGATCGCACGGGACATTTCTTCCATCCCTCGGCTACTCCTACTACTAGCAGTTCATTCGAACAGAGCGAGGTACTCAGGAATTGGACACATCTGAACTCAGTCCTTTTATGAGTTCAAATGTCCAAGGATTTCCTTGTCATCTACAGTACACATCAGACTACCGGGGCCTGATGATGCCTGATGAACTTACATCCCTTTCAGAACAGAATCAGCAGTCCTGCAAAGGAGCGCACAAATCGTTGACACCGATGGTTCACAAGAAATCCAGGAACACACCGGAAGTCCCCACGCGATTCCGCCCGCCGCAACCGGCCAAGAGGCCTCGCAACAAACCCCAGGTCAGGTGGATCGCCTCTCGTTGTACGCCTGTCCCCCTTCCTCCAATATCTCAGACGGCAAAAGAACACTTCTTCCTACTTTATTTAATCCGAAAAGAACTGTTCGTTGGCGTGTGACTCTGCACATGGATCGTAGGCTGGTCCGCACTGTGGTGTGCTGTCTGTTGCGGCGGCAATTCGTCATCCGCTTCGGCGTGCTCCGGTGCAATGCACGCAATGCCACCAGTCACCAGGCGTCACTCATGGTAACCAGTAAGGGTAAGCAGGAGCAGCCACATCCGAGTGGTAAAATGATGAACCATATATAGACCACAGTGGTACGCAAGTTGCCAGTAAAAAAAATGCCATTGGTGTCGTGTACCCCTACCCCGTTGTCCGGAAGTCGTCTGGCGCCATGCGAGCCGGTCTGATCCTCTTCCCCAGCGGCACCGTATATGGTGGTGGTGATGGCGTGGTGATGATCGCCGCGGCCTGTCGCCTCGCTCCACTCAAGGACACCACGCCGACACACGCAGCTTCTGCGCACGGGGCGCAGCGATGGATGCCAACACCCTCCTCCTGCCCTGCACCGACGGCGCCGTCGCCGGCGCGGTCGACTTCCGCGGACGGCCCGCGTCCCGGTCCGGCACCGGCCGATGGTCCGCCGCGATGTTCGTCCTCGGTACGGCCTCTGTCCTCCTCGCTGGCCACGCACACTGATGCGGCGGGCCGGGGCTCTGACTAATCGAGAGAGCTGATCGATTTGGATCGGTGCAGGGGTGGAGATTGCGGAGAGGTTCGCGTACCACGGCGTGTCGGCGAACCTGATCAGCTACCTGACGGGTCCGCTGGGCGAATCGACCGCGGGCGCGGCGGCTGCCATCAACGCGTGGAGCGGCGTGGCGACCATGCTGCCGCTGCTCATGGCGTGCGTCGCCGACGCCTGGCTCGGGCGCTACCGCACCATCGTCCTCGCCTCCCTCCTCTTCGTCGTGGTCAGCTCCTCTCTTTCTCTTCTTCGTTGCCTTTTGACGTCTCCCGTTTGGGCGAGACCGCGCGCGCTTTCGCATAAAAAGTGCGTCCACTTCGGCTGGGAGCTCGTGGATTCCGCGCGTCTCATGCAAAAACTGCAAGTTCTCTCTTCTTGTGGCATCGACGACGTTGTGATCGCCTGACCCGTTTCGCTTCACTTCACTGCAGAGCATGGGCATGCTGACGGTCTCCGCTCTCCCGGCGTTCCACCACGACGGCTGCAGCAGCCACGCCTCCAGCTCGCTGGCCTGCTCCCCGTCCCCGGCGCAAGTGGCCGTCTTCTACGTCTCGCTGTACCTGGTGGCGCTGGCCGAGGCCGGGCACAAGCCGTGCGCGCAGGCGTTCGGCGCGGACCAGTTCGATCAGAACGACCCCAAGGAGTCCGTGTCCAGGAGCTCCTTCTTCAACTGGTGGTACTTCGGCATGTGCTCCGGCACCGCCGTCACCACCATGGTGTCCAGCTACATCCAGGACAACGTCGGCTGGGGCCTCGGCTTCGGCATCCCCTGCCTCGTCATGGTCTTCGCGCTCCTCATGTTCTTGCTCGGCACCAGGAACTACCGCTACTACACGTCCACCGAATCGAGCCCCTTTGCTCGCCTCGCCAGAGCTTTCGTTGCCATGATCAAAGGCTCCAAATCGAACCAATATGACGGGTAATTCACTATCTGCTTTTTTCGATGTTTGGTTCTCGACGTCGAGGGACACTAGTGAGTAAACGAAAGTTGTTTGATCATCTTGGCAGCGGCAGCACGCTTGCCAGCTACGACGCCGGGCACCAGGAAGAAGTGAAGGGCGTGCTGCGCCTGTTCCCCATCTGGGCGACGTGCATCATCTACGCCGTGATCTTCTCGCAGTCGTCCACATTCTTCACGAAGCAGGCCGCGACGCTGGACCGGCGGATCGGTCCGACGCTACGCGTGCCGCCGGCGGCGCTGCAGACGTTCATCAGCGTGACCATCATGGTCTTCATCCCGGTCTACGACCGCGCGTTCGTGCCCCTGGCGCGGCGGCTCACGCGTCTCTCGTCCGGGATCACCATGCTGCAGCGGATCGGCACGGGGCTCGTGCTGGCCCTAGTCGCCATGATCGTGGCGGCGCTGGTGGAGATGCGGCGGCTCGGCGTGGCGAGGGACGCGGGGCTCGTGGACCAGCCCAAGGCGGCGGTGCCGATGAGCCTGTGGTGGATGGTGCCTCAGTACGTGCTGTTCGGGCTCTCGGACGTGTTCGCCATGATCGGCCTGCAGGAGTTCTTCTACGATCAGGTCCCCGACGCGCTGCGCAGCCTCGGGCTGGCATTCTTCCTCAGCATCTTCGGCGTGGGCCATTTCTTCAGCAGCTTCATCATCTCCGCCATCGACGGAGCCACCAAGAAGAGCGGGGCGAGCTGGTTCTCCAACAACCTCAACCGCGCGCACCTCGACTACTTCTACTGGCTGCTCGCCGGGCTCTGCGCCGTGGAGTTGGCCGCGTTCGTCATCGTCTCACGCGTTTACGTGTACAAGAAGGTGCCTCACGACACTAGTCATGCTGTCATGTAGATTAGTAGACAAACCCTATGCCTAGCGCCTACGCGCTGCTGTGAATGGTGATAGCTGAT
>JAKNSH010092221.1:0-11508 GCA_027790015.1 Cymbopogon flexuosus
TACCGAGGAGTGGGCCCCACCTGCGTAGCAACCCGCTTGAACTTTCGTCCTCGCTTCGTTCAAAACGGTTAACCGAAGGTTACTACGCGTCCTTGGCCTGGCTATTTAAGCTGGTTCGGCGAACTCTGAATTTCCGATACGGTACTAAACTCCACGAGCTACAATAACCCGTATTCGGCCTGGCCCATCATCTTGGCCCATGGGCCGGGTGTCACAAACGTGAAGTGGAAGAAATTTTCCCCTAGATCTTTGCAACGAATCCCTTCTCCGGACACCAGATTCTGCCCAGAGTCAGCGACATCCCCTCCACATTCCCAGCCTTACTTGAATACAGTCTACCCACTGCCTGTGGAGCTTGCTCCCTATCGCCGCCCTCCACCCTTCTTGCTCCTTTCACCTTGCTCAACTCCTCCTCTGAGAGCTTTAGCCCCTGCAGCAGCCCCTCCAGCCCCTCTCCGCCCCACACATTGCTGCGCTTGCCCTTCCCTCCCCAGCTTGCTCCACCCTCGCCCCCACCGCCAATGCCACAACTTCCACCACCACCACCACCGCCGCCCCTTCCCCCACCACCACCACCGCCACTTCCTGCAGCATCACCGCCCCTGCCACCTCCGCCGCCCTTGTTCATCCCGCCTCTCCCGTCGCCACACCGCCCGGAAGAGATGGGGAGATGCGATTGGGAGCTCACCGAGCCAGATCGAGGTGGAAACCGGGGATTTTCCCCTCCGAAACCCTAGGGTTCGGCACCGTCCTCTGAGTCGCCGAGGGGCACCGCGACCCCTGTTGGACCAGAGACCCTTTTCGCGCCTCAGTATA
The DNA here is from genome assembly GCA_027790015.1 of Cymbopogon flexuosus. Classification (NCBI taxonomy): domain Eukaryota; kingdom Viridiplantae; phylum Streptophyta; class Magnoliopsida; order Poales; family Poaceae; genus Cymbopogon; species Cymbopogon flexuosus. Next base: position 817 of record JAKNSH010092221.1, read on the forward strand.
GGGTTTTGGCCGGCAAGGAGAAGGCAATTGCAGTTGCAGGAAGGAGGGGAGGGAGGACCGACCAAGGAACGCGAAACGGCTCCGGGGCTCATCACACAGGGCCAGTGTTTTTCTTCTTTTTTTTGACAAGAAGCGTACTATATATATCTTGTAATTGGTGAGATGGTTTCTTGGAGGGTGAACATTCTGCATTGTTCTACCATTATTCTAGTTTGTAGAAACTTTATTGTTTTGGTTCTAGAATTGTAGCATCTTTCTTTGTGACCAAACTTGCGAATGACTTGAAGGCTGACTGGTATTCTCATGCTACTGTAGTTTAGGCTACTTTTAATTTAATCTCCTTTGGTGATCAATGCAAATTGATGTTGGTGCAACTATGTGGCAGTACTGTTTGGTGATCAATGCAATTCGATGTTGGTGCATCTGTGGCACTGGCAGTTCTGATGCTTTCATTATTATTATTTTTTTTTTGAAAAAAATGAATTTCTCAATGAGAGATCTTATGACTTGTAGTATCTTTGTGGCAAAAAAATATATGTATATATATCTGAAATTGTGGAGTTGTGAAAAGGACAGTGCTACAAGGAGCACGTAATAGCTGCTAGCCTGATGGGCTGAGCTCATGTCATACAGTGCTCCGCAGGTGTGATGTGCACCTGTGATGTCCATGTCTGCGTGCTCTGCTGCCTCGCTCCCTCAAGGAGAGCAGAGCACGCAGGTCAGGCACAGGAGACCTCGATCGAAGCTGGCAGGAATCAGGTAAGCTGAACCCTGAATCATTTGCAAAGCAGAGATCATTATGATTCAGGAATCAGCCTGATTTCACAGATCCAGATGGATCATAATAATCAGGCTGAATGCAATGACTAGTACTGGTAAACATAAAAATCTCTGTCCATCACTTCTTCCAAGTTCCTGCCTGAGTATTATTGTGCATTCCAAGCAATTGGGACGAGACGAGTCTCTCAAACAAATGTTTCCCACAACAAAGGCTAGGCTGCTGATGATAAGCAAATGTTCCCACAACTGCAACCATCTATGCACAACTCGTGAGTTGGCAACTATTTGGCATATCTACTTATCTAGCAGGTAACACACAGTGATAGGCCCACGACATCATGCAGCACCGTTCATAGTGGCGCACCAAACTGGTATAGGGTCCTGTGACAAGATATGAAGGTTCACTATCTATGGAACGGAGTACTCCACACATGACCCTTCTGTTCTAGTACAACTTACAAGTACAAAACAAGACTGCAAAATGTAGCACGACACGGCTCAGCTAGTTCCGGATTATATGATCTCGACCAAGGTTGTCCATCTGGTTTGGAGAGAGTTGGCCACAACGCGCTAAGGGAATCAGTTATGTCTTCAGTGGAGCTTTCTTCACCCTATCAGATATCCGATCAGGTGCGTTCGTGTGTGACTTGAACCGGCCTCGTCCACCCTCCTCCTTCTCCTGAAAGTTTCAGTTAACAGGTTTAGCACATTCGCAGCTTTGGTGCAACCGTTAAAGCGGGGGGAAACAGGTAGTGATAATCTATGTATTTATATAATCTATGTATTTATATATTGCTTCAGAATGTGAGACAAGGGCAGATCACAACCTTCTTCTTTACTATCTGGACGACATCCTCATCTTGAAGACCATGGCTGAGGCCACAATGCTGTGGATAGTGCCTTGCGCTGGTTCCCCATACAAGCACATACTTCACATCCTTAAGCAAACTTCTATGGATATGGTTGCAGAAGTCCTCCACTGTACAACCACCTCTATCCTGATGGTACACAACATGGGTGTCAGCCAGCCTATTACCCCTGTTCCTTGGAAAAGCAAGGAGTGAAAACCAACCGAGGGAAGGGAAGAGAACGTACAGTAGAAAGAACAACTGGATCTGTGAAATCAGGCTGCTGGCCCTGTGGCTTTGTATACACCCTCACTAGGCCCATCTCATCCCACATTCTTGCCAGTAGCCTGTCCAAGTTCAGCTGTAAAGAAAAAAATAGTTTCAAACACAATCAACTGCGGAGAACTCAAAGTGCACCATCATTTAAAGATGCCAATAAAGCAATATAACTTCAGGAGACAGCAAACAAATCAAGATCAGGACCATTAGTCCATTACAAAATTCGAAAGATATGCAGGTGACGGATGAAACATGCCTTCAAATTGCAGCTGATCACTAGTGAATTTGGTTGCCGAGCAAGCTTATCCACATCATCAATACCAACAACATCAATCTTGTTATATACGTAAACACACTTTATGTACTTTCGATTTCCTTCGATAACGTCGATGAGATCATCCACAGTAGCATCTTCACGGAATAACACCTAAAATAAACAAAATAGTTGAGTCGACAGCAAAGACATGCACATGCATACACAGAAGTATGTCCACACACCTCAGCATTGTGAATTTTGTACTCGTGCAGAATCTGATAGCAGAGCTTCTCATCAATATGAGTCAAAGGCACAGTGGTATTGAAAGAAATCCCGCCAGTCTTCTTCCTTTTGAAGTATATCTATTTATACAAAAGGGTGCCAAGACGGAATATAAAAGGTATAAGCGCACACCCCATAATTCAGAAGCAACAGAGTAACAGCATATTTAGGCCTCCTCCAAGAGACATGGTCATAGAGTTCGTTGGTCAAGTCTCAAGTTACATAATTATTAGGTCAGCACTTGTCAATAAGATAACAATCCAAAATTCATGTAGTATAGGATAAATGTTCAGTCAGAAGTTAAAAGAAACTGCCCATGGTAAGACGAATCTTAATTTGCACTTATCTGAGCACAATACTAGGCTGTAGAATCGTCAAAGTTTGTACATGATCTATGGACTAGAATCGTGCCCACTGCCCAGCATTATTCAGAATGTTCCATTCTTCAAACCAAATTTAAAGAATCACTTATCTGAGCACCCCAAAAGGTCTACAATTTAAGTGTTCCACACGTATGCTTTTGTCAATTTCTACATTCATTTATATTTGTCACACTTTCAACTATGCATGCATATACATACCTGGGGAGGCCTTTTGTTAAGACGGAGTCCGACAGCTTCCAGTTCTCTTGTTAATATTTGGCGATGTCCTTCACTCTGAAATGAAATTTAGAACAGTGATGTAATAAACAAATGGAAATGAGGCCAGGCTTAAAACATGTATAATAACATATAAAGAATTGGAAGCTTGTCCGAAGTTAATCTTCTTACACACTAAGACACTCAACCACATCGCAACTGTTGTGAACCATCTACCATCGATCTACACCGTCCACAACAATTATGCATCAACTTTCAAGAAACTATATTACTTTTAGAAGGTTCCATGAAAAATATTGAAGAACAGGCTTAGTGATGTAGATAGTTTTCACCCAACGTCTGTCCTAGCCATTCGGTCTCCTAATGTCTGTCCTTTTAGAGATTTTTCTTATTGTTTCTTCCATTTAACATCTTTTTTGTAACTGTCCGTTCTGTTGCATTGCATACAACTCTGATATGATAATTATGTGATGTGAATGTGATATAAATTTGCAAAGGAAGCTGGTCAAGAAACTTGATTGTGAAAATAGTTATCTAAGAACTTCGATAGTCAAATTATTCTGGTAAGGAAAACAAGGTATTTCTGCTCTTGTCAGGAATTAGATTAAATTATGAGGACCAAAATATTCTGTCTATGAGAGGCACACAGTACCCATAAACTTACATCTGACCCTTCCCTCTCACCTAACATAAAATCTTAGTTATCTTAATATGTTTCGAAAACTTAGATGTTCTAACTTCTAAGAGTAGAATAAAGATAACAACAGAAGCGAAGCAAAGTTTCGTCAATCAAATATAACCTTTGAGGCATCCAGAACCATCAGCACAAGATCTGATGACTTTGCGACAGCAATAACCTGAAAACATCACCGGCATATTATGACTAAAAAACAAATCACAAAATGGTATGCAGGTAAAAGAATTCAAGCATACATAAAAACAATTAACTATTAGCAGCATTTACCTGCCTACCACGTCCCTTGCCTTCAGAGGCTCCTTCAATGATACCAGGAAGATCAAGAAGCTGGATTTTGGTATCATTGTAATGAATAATTCCAGGAATGCAAGTAAGTGTTGTGAATTCATATGATGCAGCTTCAGAATGTGTCCCAGTCAACATCGTTAGAAGAGTTGACTTTCCAACACTGCAAGATATATTCTCATAAGTCACAACACACGAGACATATTGTACTCACTCTGACCCTAGACACAAGTCCATTAGACATTACCGCAGACTACAATGTGACCCTCAACTCAGAATATGAATATCTATTACAATATACTATTTTAAATAGAAGATATATAGTATAAAAGTATTCTTTTATAATCAATCTAGTTATGCCAATTTTATGCTGCAAATCCAAACACAAGTCAAACTTTGAACATCATCTCACCCTCCAATATGTGGACTAGGAACATAAATACCTATGATGACATAAATATTTTAAATAAAAGAGTTATATAGTATAAAAGTATTCTTTTACAATCAATCTAGTTACATCAATCGTATGCCGTAAATCCAAACACATGTTCCTTGGAACATCATCGCGGCCTCCAATATGATCCCTGGCCCTGGACTAGGAACATAAATAAATATCTATGACGATATAACTATTTTAAATTGTAGTTATCTAGTATAGAAGTATTTTTTTTTACAATGAATCTAGTAATGTCAATCTTATGCCTGTAAATCTATATGATTTCAAAGATATTGTTAATCAAGTTAAAAGATTGACCACCATATCCTAAATGGACAGACTTATATTTCAGATCTGAGGTAGTATTTATAATCTAATTGGTTGACAACACTCAACATTTTATGCCTTACCTATATGAAAAAAACAGCTACCTTAGTAATCAAATATCATACATCCCATTTTCATATATACAAGGCAGTAGCTATGGGAGTTAGTTTGCCAGACATAAGTCAAAAAATAAAAGGCATGACATATGTTTAAGTGTTTAACATATAAGGTTGTTTTCCAAGAATCACAAATCAACTCATATAAACTAAAACTGAAAGCTTTGAAACACTTTGACTTTCTGGTAGTTAAGTTGTAGGGATGAGTGGGAGGAGACCTGGGAAATCCAATAAGTGCAACACGACCATGCCCAAACTTTGTGACTTCAAAACCATCTCCGCCTCCACTGGATCCCTGTATGTATGACCAAAATGAAATGTCAGGTGAGATGAAACAAATGCAACTCCCACGTTAAGGCTGCTTCTTAGGGCCTGTTAGGATCACTAGTACTAATAGTTAGCTAGTTAATTATTAGCAGTGGGGCGTTTGGATCCACCTACTAATAAGTTACCAATAGGTGGTTCAGTGGTTGGCACCTTGCACCAATTAGCAGCCTCGAACCTACTAGTGGAATTAATAGTTAACAGACCCTTCGCTAATGGCTATAGGTCTCATAGTCATAGCAGGTTCGTTTGGATCCACTAGTACAAATTTTAGCTGCTAGCTAGCACTAGTGGATCCAAACAGGTCCTGCCTTTTTTAGATTATGTAACTACATACAAAAACTACAAAATGCAGCTACACTTCATGGTGTAACTTGCCACCCAAATTACCACGGAAAAAGTAAGCAAATGAATTTCAAGAATCTGAATGTCTGACGTGGTTTCAGAACCCCATACCTTTGGAGGCTCCAATAGTTGTGTCCTCAACTTTGCTAGCTTTGCCTTCAGCTGTCCAAGATGATATTCTGAATGACAGACAATGTTAAATATTATCAGATCCAACATGCTGCAAAATTAGGGAAAATGCAGCAACCGAAAGGTATTCATAGTCAAGTACAGGCATTTGTGATGAGTTCCCTTTTCAAAATTAAAAAAAAAGTTTGATTAAGATACATGGCCTTGTCAGGGCAGAGAATGCCACACCTGTTTGCATATAGAGGATAATATAGACTGGCTGTTCATCAATATTTAACTGGTTTGAGTAAAATATTTATATTACAAAAGAAAAGGGATGTTGTTTAATTAACTTGTTTAATCTACATCTTAAAATTTGTTATGAATCTACTAGCACATGGTCAACTGATACAGTTTGCAACATATCTATAGCACTGAACAGGAATATGATAGGATATAGTAGATACAAAACCTGCCAAAAGGCAATTCATGATTAGGTATGTGCTCCTCTGGAAACATCACCACACAGTTTCATTCAAAAGGGAAAACGTGATGATGAACATGAATTGCATAGCTGTAAGACACAGGTAGTGAAGACAGCAAAACCTGTTGCTTTATTTTTCTGAGTCCGAGCCATCTCGGCCTCAATCTCCTTAATCCTCTCAAGGATACCCATCTTCTATCCCGTGCTGTATGCAGCTTGCTCCGGGGTTACACGAATCAAAAGCGATGCGCACTGTACCCTAACAAGTAACCAAAGATCAGAATCTGGTAAGTATGATAGATTGATAGGGCACCGGCGGAGCCAAGGCCCGGCCACCCTGGACAGCTGGCCGGGCTCCCACGGTGCAGAGGAGGCGGGAGGGGAGAGGAACGTGCGTACGCAGGACCGCCAGCCGGTGTGCAGAGGACGGAGGCGAGGGCGCGAGGCGACTGGCGAGAGGCGGGAAGGAGGAGCCGCTGACGCCGCCGCTGAGCCTGGGACTGCCCCTCCGTCGGCTCGAGCGCTCAGGCGCCGCCTCCGTCGCCTTCGTGACGAGCGCGAGTGGGGGAGGGAAGCAGAAGATGGAGCGCGGCGCTGGCGCTGCGAGGAAGAAACGGCGGCGGCTCTCAAGCTGGACGGTGCTTGGGTTTGGGCTGAGTGGGCTTGTAGGTGTACCACTAGATAAAAGTTCATATAATTTTCTTTTCTTTTCTTTTCCATTTTTTAACCTCTTTTGTTAAATTAGCATCTAGTAATCTATATCTGTTGTAACATATTTAAGTGCAATCTTGTAACATATTTGTAACAAATTTTAAGATGTACATATTATTTAACCGACGTCCATCGAGCTTTATAGCCTCTTGTCATAGTTCCGCAACAAATCAAACAAATAGCTTGACAATTAAAGTTTTAGGGAGAGAAACAAAAATAGGAAAGAAGAATAGAGATAGTTTTCTTTGAGGTTTTAAGTTTCAGTTCTTTGAATTTCAAACGTTATATAGTAGCCCGATTATTACCATAATGCTAATTAACTCACCACCAACTCACACCATTACGTTTTACCTGTCAACATTATCACACCTTGACCAACGTTATTACCACAATGCTAGAAAGTTAAAATGACTTATAATTTGATGAGATGGAGTGAGTAATTTATGTCAAATAGACCCTTTGAATAGTTGTCTAGACTCCGGCGATCGTGGGATGACACAAATGTCGAATCCGTGTCTCGTTCTGAGTTAATTTTTTTTCCCTTCCGGATGGAGGATGTGCGCGAGTGCCACCCAATGCAAGGTGTTGGGTACTCACATAGTATAAATATTTTTTTCTATCATTGGACCTACAATAGCACGCTGGAATAGCTCAGTTGGTTAGAGCGTGTGGCTGTTAACCACAAGGTCGGAGGTTCAAGCCCTCCTTCTAGCGTTTTATACCTGATGCCTTTTTCAAAAATTTTTTTTTACCATTTCCTTTCCAAATTTTCTTGAACATTTACGTCATTCTTTTTTTATTTTTATATAAAATGGACTGTTTTTTCTATGCTACATTTTCCAATTTTTATTGACCATTTTTGTCATTCTTTTTTGGATAAAATGGCTCCCAATGCAACTTCTCCAATTTTTCTTGACCATTTCCATCATTCATCCTTCATTCCTTCTAACGTTTCCTTTATTTTTTAAAAAAAAGTTATTGTACTCTTTTTAAAAGTGTGTCAGTTAGGTACCTAAATGGCACACTTTAAAAGTTTAGTCACTGGGATGACACCTTAACAAAAGTTTAATGACCGGAATTGCATTTTACTCTTTTATAGGTTTGCAAGGATGTACTGTGTGTATATACTGTAGTAATAAAAATAACCCTTTCTAGTTTTCCTTCACCATTTCCAATTATTCATCCTTCTAGCATTTGTTTTATTTTCCTAGAATATATTTTCACTTAAAGAAAGTACTGGTGGTGTGCAAAGATAAAAAAAAATAAATAAGGTTAGCACGAGAGGAAAAGAGAGAACTGAAGCAAGAAAGTATAGGAGTGCTAGTTAATGATGCTGGTCCACTACGGCCCATATTCCTATAAAGGCCCGTAACCATGTGGCCGAGAGCCCTTCCTTGGCAAATCCGATCCACCTCTCTTCCACTTGATACGCTGCTGCTACCGTCCTGACCAGCCAGCCAGCGAGGCGCGCGGATGGAGGCGGGGAGGGAGAGCTCCAAGGCCAAGCGCGCGCGCGCCGCCATGGTAGGCTACCACCACCTCCTCCTCCTCGGCGAATTCCCCCTCCCTCCTCCTCCGTTCCTATTGCTGGGTTTCGTCGCGATCCGCTGAGACTCTGCCCGCTGGGGTTTCTCCGATCCGCGGTTACTTTTGGCAGCGGCTGTTGTTTTGCTTTCTGAGTTTGGAGGCGGTGCTTCTCAGCGCGTATGCTGATTTTTGTTGGGAGATCGCGTCTAGTCCGGATGCGTTTGGAGTTCGTCGATTGTTTCGCTGGCGTTCACGCCTCGCAATTTGGGGTTCGGAGTTCGTTGATCGCTTTCTGGGTTGGTCGGTACTAGGGGTTTCGTTCGTGTGTGTTTATTTTGATCCGGAATCTGATCTGGCAGTTTGTGGATGCGCGATGACACCTTCGAATTCGGAAACCTGTTGCTATTTCGATTTGAAGCAACGAGCAATTTGGGGGGATTTGGACTCCCGATTCGAAATGTTCCGCTTGGGTTTTGAATTGCTTGTCGTGGGGTTTTATGCGGTCTTAATTTCGAATTCGCAAACCGGCTTGATTCATTGCAATCCGTAATCCGTGTGCGATTTGGTGTGCCATGCAGAGCAACGAGGATGACACGACGAGCCAGGGGAGCGCAGGAGGTGGCGCGGCGGCGTCCGCCGGTGCCGTGACCGCGTCCGCAGCGGAAACGGAGCGGGACGAGATGGCCGTGGTGGTGGCGGCGGAGACGGAGGAGCAGGATCAGGTGGTGTCGGCGGAGACGGAGGAGCACATCCAGCGCATCCTCCTCGCCATCGACAACTACACCCGCCAGGTGCGCGCACCCGGCATCCTCCTGCAACGCCGATGCGATCGACATGATGAACGACGTGGAGGACGCGGTTGAGCAGCTCATGAGTGCGTCCATGCGTGTGCGTGCAGGTGTCGGACATGCTGGATGCCGGGCGCGCGCTGTTCAAGGACCTCGCCGCCGACTTCGAGGACCGCCTCTGCTCGTAAGTCACCGTCCGCCATTCTCTCCCCCCGCTAGCGCTAGCTGCTTCCTCCATTCGCTCGCTGACCGTCGGAGTGTCCCCTCGTGCCGTGCTTGCAGGATCCACAAGGAGAAGGTGGAGCGGTGGGAGGAGGAGATCCGGGAGCTGCACGCCAGCGACGCCGCCAACGAGCAGGCCCGCGCTCTCCTCCACAACGCCCAGCTGCACCTCCTCCACACTGTCCGCGACTAGCCGATCGCCCAATCAATCCATCCATCGCTTCCGCCTGAGCTGTGTGTAGGTTTCGATTCATGCCCCTCCACTCCCAGGATCCAGTAGCAGCAACTCTCTACCACGTCTTTACCTGCAAATCGGTGTTACCTGTCTGTGTCTTGAATGATAATGGTGTATGGATCAGGCAAACGATGAGTTACCAACTGCATATCTGAATTCTGTTCAAATGTTCTTGTTTAGGCAGCTATTGCACGCATCAAAACTTGTTCTACATGAATTGATCTAGATGTCTGTTCAAAGTGCTAAAATATGCTACACCAGTACACCACACAACCATTGTACTCCAGTTTCTAGGCTAGGGGCACAAGCACAACATCTTCAGGTGCAAGCACGATTCAGGAAGTGATTTCTGTTCAGGCACTTCCAACCTCCACGCTCTGGAGTCTTAGACGCACGGCACGTCGTGCAGCGGGTGCCCCTTCATGTTCCTCTCCATCACCCTCCTGGCCAGGGACACCTGCTTGCCCACCGCAAACACAAACGCCTTGCCATTGCCAGACGCGCCACGGGCCGTCCGCCCAACACGCCGCACGTACTCGCTTGGGTCACGGGGGTAGTCGAAGAGCACCACGTGGTTCACGTTCGTAAAGTCGATGCCCCGCGATGCCCTGTGACCGCCAAATGGTAGCATCAGCACTGAAAAAACAGTGGCAGCAAAAGGGGAAATATACGGCGGGGATGCTGTCTAGCCGATGCTGACCTATCTGTGCACACGAGGAACATGGAGTCAGCTGTTTGCTTGTTCAGAAACTCCTTGATGTTTGTGATGCGCTGGGCCTGATCCAACGCAGCATGGAAAGGGAGAACTTTGATCTGCGAAGCTTTCCTGTCAACCCGCCTCAGTGCATTCTCAACCTTTCGACATGTCTCGATCTAGCAACAAAAACACAATTATCAGGCTACAGTGTGATTTGTATATCTTCCTGTGATCAGTGTGCACAGGGGTATTAGGGAAGGGACTACCTTGTTGCAGAAAATAATTGTTTTGCGGACAGGAGATTCCTCAATAATCTTTAAAAGTGCTGATTTCTTGTTCGAAAACG